>JAQFZA010000699.1:0-14318 GCA_034695115.1 Desoria olivacea | reverse complement strand
TGCTCTGCTTCTTAAGCGTCTATGGTGCTCTAGTTGGGGGTTCATTTACATCCGAAAAAGGGGCCGGACAGACGGACAGACGGACGGACGGACAGACAGACGGACAGACATGACGAGTTCATAAGCTCGCTATCCTATTTATATAGGCGAGCTAATAAAGGAGAAGCCTAAGCTCAAGGAGCTTCCTAGTGGCCAATGCTACCTCTTGGTAGTTTGAGACCATGGACATACCCGGAAACCTCCTCGTTGCCGACTCCAAAAACAACTCGATCCAGATCTTCAAGCCGAATGGACAGTCGATTGGCAATCTGGACAACTTTGGGACCTCGGATCCAAACTCTGCCCCTGTCAACATCACCGTCATGAAGATTGGAGACTTTGCTGTGTTGGATCTTGGCGGAATCACTCATATTATTTATAATCCGTCTTGATGTAATAATTTTTATTAGTCCATATATATTATGTAAATAATTTAATTCTTTATAATCACGGTGTAATATGAGCCATTATTTTTTAAATGACAATTGTAAATTTTTATTATAACTGTAATTATTAATAAAACTTTAATTATCTTAACCATTTAAACACGGCTACTTTGCATTTATTTTTGGCATATTTCACATCATGCCTCATCATCTCAGAGTTAGTAGCATGCATTCATCAAATTTCATTGTATTTGTGGCTTCTTCATCAGGATTCATCCACATCCGCACCCTTTCAAACTACCAATAGGTAGCATTGGCCAACAGGAAGCTCCTTGAGATCAGGCTACTCCGTTATTATTATCTTTCTCGTAAATTATTGACTATAGTATTGTTTTTCATATCAGTTTCTCTATTCAAATGGCAGGTAGATAGGGATCGAAATTGGCGAATAATTTTTAATCGTGTGTAGGAATATACTTCAAACTCGGTAGATATCTTTATAAGCTACCTAGAAATAGATTTGAGAAGTTTCAAATGAATCGTAAAATGATTTCATGCCTTTTGCCAATTTTAGAATTTCGCATGTTAATTCAGATTGAGAGATTCAGAGAATGGGATCTCAATTAGTGAATAATTTTTAATTGTGTGTAGGGACATACTCCAAAGTCTGTATATATCTTTATAAACTACCTAGAAATAGATTTGAGAAGTTTCAGAAAAATTGCAAAATGAAATCATGTATTTTCCACCTTCACAATTTTGCCATGTAATTTCAAATGGCAGTTAGTTTGGGATCGAAATTAGCGAATAATTTTGAATTGTGTGTAGGGATATACTTCAAACTCGGTTGATAACTTTATAAACTACCTAGAAATAGATTTGAGAAATTTGAAATGAATCGTAAAATGATTTCATGTATTTTAAAGAAGAAGAAACTTTGGCATCCAAATAAAAAATATTGTTATTAAACTTATTTTAAAGTCTAAATTATTATTATTACTACTAATATTATTATATTATTATTACTACTACTATTACTATTATTATTTTTCAGAGTCTTTGGCATCCAAATTAAAAATACACAATGTACAGGGAAATCATATTTACCGGTTTTATTAAATACTGACCTTCTTTGTCAGGAAAATCAAATGTTCGAGCGGTTTTAATCAGAAAAAACTCTGTTTGAGTTATATATAAAGTTAATCAGAGCCAAACAAATACAATAATTTTTTTCACATTTGTCCGTCTTATGATTTTACATTCCGTCAATTACATTACGTCCAATCCGTTCCGTCGTTGCGTTAGTTGGTTCGCAAGTCCTCAAGGAAATTTAGTGTTGAATAGTATTTTCTATAGTAATGTAAATTCTACTATTTACTATTAGGTCCGGCAGTCGCAAATAATGTAAATAATAATAAATCAAATGGAATTACTTATCAACTTTCTTGAATTATATCCTTGATGATGTCGACCAGTACAAAATACAGCTCATTTGTAGAACGATAGTTCAACATAAACAAATCCGAGCGGAGTTCAGAAATCTTGTAATCCAGCAACTCTCGAGCTTTATCTTGACTGAGAACCTTCACCATCAACAATCTACAACAAAATACAGCAAGAGCAACCATAATTATCATGTAATAATTATTTTAATATAAATTTCATTTTTCCAAATACATACAAATCAATCAAATAAAAGAACGTAGTGACAACATTCGAGGGCGACTTTGTATATAACCATGATTGGAAACTGTCCATGTTGAGGTTTTCAAGATTTCTTTGTACACCTTGACGCTTTAACAAACTGTCATTCCAATAGGCATCATCATCAACCCCATCAATTGGCTTGTTAGCTGCCGCAGATGACGACGGTTTCAAAAAACTTTCTTTGTTCTTGACGTTTGTTCGCTTACGCTGACCTTCAAACCTGGTGTCATCCTTGACCTTCTCTCCTACATTAGAAACACAAAACTTTGTGAATAAAAATAAATTGTCAATTTTTAAAAGTAATACCTTTCGTAAAAGCAACTCGAGTCTCTGTCCTTTGTTTTTTTCAATATTTCTATTGAATTACACGACACTTTGATGAAGATGGTTGTTAACCAACAGGTTTACGGTTCCTAATACAAATCCGATATTAGTACTGATTTTTTAATTATATATTTTATTACTAAACGATATGTCGAAAGATCGAAACTGTCAATTGAATAACAGAGTTCAGTTGTTGCTTTAAAAGGGAAATAATGTCTTTTTACGGTATGACATTGAATGGCTTGGATGTTTTATTTGTAATTTTTTTATACCTCTTACGACCCCGACTCTGCCTCCGATGTTGTTCTGGTTCGTCATCCTCGGAGTCCTCAGTAGCCTTTTGATTTTTTTCGAGAAGGAAAAGCATTTTCTGGGACAGATTTTCAGTAGTCAAATATTGGTCAGCTCGTCTGGACAATGGCATTTCTTCATTTTTTTCCTTTTAAGCCGATTATTCTTTGTCGCTACTCATCTAGAAATGTTAAATAGCAAAATATTTCAATCGTTAATGTAATCATCAGTCTTGGAATTTCAAGACAAGAATTAACCTTAATCCTCCTTGTCCAGACTGCGTATGTAACTACAGGTTTCAAATTTTAATCGGTAGCGTTTGCAGAAAAATAAAGGGATCTCGAAACAATGGTTTAACGGATTCTGATCTTTAAATGAGAGTAGAGATAGATGAACGAATAAAAATCGAGTATTCGATAGTTTACCGCCTTCTACTTACATGCAAGGATAGCTATCTCATACCTGACTGTCTCGAGTCTGTTATTGTTGACCTTTATATCTTTGTTATTTTCTGTATTCTCGAATTTGTAATTACCTAATTCCTACAAGAAACTCAGCTGTTTGAGAGTAAGATCAAATGTAAGCAACTTTAAATATGAAGAAATTCTCATGTGTAGGTCAAATCTTTGTCGTGAAAATATTAACTAAATCGATAATTTCAATTCAATTTTATTAGGTTCATAATTCCTTTTTTTCGAAAATGCAATCAGTTGAAGCAGAAATTGTACAAATTGACTGGAACATAATTGTTAAAGAATCAAAGCAACTTCCATGAGACATGGACACATCTTTTGTAGATACATTAATAATTCCATCACAGCAATACTCAATAAATGACGAACGTTTATGTGTTGGATGACTCTCCAACTGCCTCAAGGACAACAGAAATCAAGGACAAAAAAGATGAAGAAAACCTGGATTGGTCAAAGGAAGTGAATCTATATTTGTAATTTTCCGTGGGACCTGAAAAAGAAGATGATGTAATCGATACCAAGGTCCTGAATTCCACTTGGATCAGTTAGACCTGAATTTTGTCCGAAATTCTACGGGAAAAGCTATCTCCTTGCACAGGACGTACCCTTAGTGACCAATAAGGCCCGCTTGGATACGAACTTTTAAAAAGATCCCTGTGGGGTCCCTGAGCAAATTTTTAAGATCTGGTCACAGTGATGGGTGCTCAAAAGTGTATACTTTCCCCTGTATGACCCCTGACAATTTACAATCCAACGAGGAAGGCAGTATTTCTATTTTCCCGTATAAGTTGGGTCAAAATTCAAGTCTAAATGATTCAACCTAAGGAGAGTCCCGTCGCTAAGGGTAATCCAGGACTTTGATCAATACCACGGTCTCAAAGATTAATACCTAACCTAACCTAACCAAATCAGACTAATATACTGGATGATGAGACTAAAATATGAGCGTAAAGAAATTGTTTCCATCTTTTATTGATAGATTTCCAGTCATGGATTCGTCAAATAATAAAAACTTATCACCCACAAGACTTTCAAATGCTCCACAAACTGGAACAAGCAAAGTTCATAAAGGATCTGACGCTATCAACAAGGCCCCCATGGGTGGAAACAACAGGTATATGGGAATTCAAATCAAAGTTTTAGGAACATACGTTATGAAATGTATTGAATTTATTTTATTTTAATGTTCAATAGTCCTGCTGGGGAAGTGCAGCGTATCCAGATTCTTTCAGAAATGGTAACTCCACGTCTGCAGTTCCAGCGTCAAGTTCGATCCGCGATGCATTCAGTTGGATGCAGAGGAATTAAATTCAAGACCACTGCACTTGAGCTCCTCAGGTGATTTTAGCCAATCATGACTAAAGAATACAATCATAAATGTGGTTTAATTGATAGCTGAATTTGGAAAAGATGCTGGTGGATTTTTTCGCGGAAGGTAACATTTGTGCAGATCATCGTGGTCAGCATCGCATTTCTGTTAAAGATATTCGTTTGGCAAACCGCATTCGAGGGAATCGTGGACAGCGTTAATTACGTCTGGCATCATCTTTTATTCACTATTATTTTTCAAAAACAGTCAATTTATGAATTGAATTTAAAGTACTTTAATTGTATAGAACCAAATACTATTATCTTAGAGCAGACTGACACTGTTTTCTGTCACAATGAAGTCCGGTTGTTGGGTTTTACTTTTTTCAACAGACATATTTTCATTTTTTTATTGTCATATTCTGAATTATTGTTGTTGCCACATGGTCTGTATTTCGTTTCGTAATTATAATACTATAACTGTAATTATGTGAGTAACTGCTTCACTATCATTAGACTGCTTAAAATTGTACCAAGCGGATGAAGCAAATTCATTACAATTGCAAATAAATTAGAACTTGAATTCACAGATGCATACAGAAATTTCATAGTCTCAATTGATCGAATTAAATCGGATTTAATAAGGTTTAAAACTTGGTTATTCAACGTAAATTATATTAGTTTCAGAAAAGGAAGAACGGGTAAACATATTTGGGTAAAATTATCAGAAACATTATCCATAATGCATCCAAGTCAATGTAGTGAGAGTTTTGTGTTGTCAAATGCTTCGATTTCGGTTATTTCTGTAAATGTACGTCATAGAACAAGTCAATCATAAACCCTTTTCATCAAACCTTTTATTTACAAATTGTACTATCAATTTGATTAATGGAATATTTACAACAAGATCAAATTCTCTCATGTTTATAAATTGCATTTGCAACAAATATAAATATCAAAACTCCTCAACTCATTCTGATTATAGGAAATAAAAAATAAATCATGCAGAGATGAGTCTTGAGATGGAAAAACTGTTGAAAAGTAGTCTCGGACTATACATGCAACTCAGAATTACTTAATTAATCTAAAGTCATTGATGAATGCATTTGAATTTAACAACATATACCAGCATGATAATGATATAACCTTACATTTTAATGTAGCAAGAATTTAAAACTTCTCTCCAAGAGCAAAGGCAGCGATGAAAACTACTCTGACAATGGAAAACGTTAAAGCCACTCAACTTGTTGTACAATTAATCTCCGGCCTCCAGTTTATCCACAGCAAGAATAATTTGCACCGAAATATAACCATCAAAAACTGTTTGCTTGGATATGATGGAAACTTGAAAGTCTCCAACTTTGAAAACAAAATCATCTGTACCCAAGCAGGATGATTTCAATACGACACTGATAGCCAATATGAATACCACATGTCTCCAGAAATACTAACCAAAAAACTATTTTCATTCCAGTCGGATGTTTTTGCTGCCGGGACAGTTATTTATTACATTTGTCGAAAAAGTCAGATATTTCAGTTGTCTGATACGAGCATACAACAAACTGATTCTGAACGGATTGTGAATATTGAAGATGGAGTTCCAGAAATTGGTTCGGATGGTGGATATGTATTTACTGGACGAACACAAAGGAGAACTAAGAAACGATTTTCAGTACCTGATCAAGTAGCCGACATTCCTTTGTGGGCTATGTTTATCCCTATGCTTGAATTCAGTCCGACTGACAGACCAACATGTTCAGAACTTCTTAAAAAGGATTATTATCAAGATCTTTGGTCTGTTTCTAAACTAGACAAGGCCAACGTTTATGAGAGTAGGACTGTTTTATTAGACTTTTCGTGTCAAGTGGTCACCTTAATTTCTAAATGTTTTTCTAATTACAAATAGTTGATCCTAGTCTTTCAAGTCCATTTCCGATTGTCATGCCTAGTGATTTTCATGAGCAACTTTCACGAACCTTGGATGACCCTGACAGTGCAGAAACGACTGAGCATGCAATGATTTTGTAACATCTTTATTTTGAGAACAATGAGGGTAGAATTCAATAAGAACCAGAACAACAAATTGAAGTTGGTTCAAAAGTCCTCGGATTTCTAAAGGGTGAAATTGGCGTGGTCGAAGAGATGATTCCTTAAGATTGTGTGAAACTTAAATTTCTACTTTCACAACGAATCAAGGAAGATAGAGTTTATCGAAACATTCCTTTAAAAGTTTTAACAATTGTTCACTAATATTTGTGTACATGAAACAAAATCAGTCTAAATTCTAGTCATATCCTAAAATTAGGATTCTTGCAAGACTAAACGGCATGGGAAAACCAAAGTCTGAACCAAATTACACATTGTACACTTATCGATGGAAATTATGACCGGCCGTATTGGAAGAAATAAATCATTACCATAATAAAAATTGATTAATTCGCAGTGCAATGTAATTCCCATCATGACATTGCAAAATCATACTGACGTCAGAGTGCAAGCGCTCTTGATATTCCTTTTCATAACTGTAGTGTGATTAATTGAGTTCTTCAAGGAATCTGGAGGACAGGCAGTATTTCCTATTTATATGAAAAAGATATTATGTACATCTTATGTACAGAGTTCTAAAAGTTTATGATAAAAATGATGTTATAGTACTAAGTATTATCTCTCAGTCCCTTGCCACTGTTCCTGAAATAATTCTTGCAGAATCGTGACCAAAATGAGGTACAATTCCTTCCAAGACATCTGAATACAGCCGAAATTGTAAATTATTAGGTGGGTCTTCAAACAGTCAGAGGTCAAGAACATCAGCTTTGAATTGTTGACACAGAGGACGTCTGATTTACATGGCACTAATCAAAATATCTAATTGAATTTATAATATACGTCTAAAAATGTAATATTGTTATTAGCCAAGAATTAATATAACATATAAGGACAAAATACTCATTATCTCGTCTCCTCCATCCCATCATGTAAGTGCTCCGTATTAGTTTCTATTATTATTATTTCGAAATTTATTGTTTCTATTATTATTGTTAACAAAACTCTGCTTGTATTGTATCAATACTCAATATGACTATTGTCAATAACCCTCTGCAAATAATTAACATTACAATTCCAGATCCCAATTACAAAGTAGCAAGAAATGTTAATTAATTCCAGAAAGCCGGTTGATGCAGCGGATGATATTTTTATGAATCTGATGTTGGTCTTTGTCGTTAATTTTTTTAAATATTCCTCACCCCAGGGGCAACACGTTGATGAACCATTGGTATCACTGGTGCTGTTACATCCAAAACAGGCCATAGTATTTAATTCGTAATGTTATCAGATTAAATGTGGAATTCCGTGCAAAAAGCATTATATTGTAAATAGGGATTTTTAAAGTTTTTCGATAAAGAATTTATGGAAACAATACACATCTGTAGATGCTTGTGCAATTGATTTCGCGCGCCTTTGAGAATAGGTCAGCCAACTTGAATCTGATCCCCTCAGACCTCATACAAGATAAACTACAACCCTTGTGCAGCCACCTCCCAGTACATCTTTTCCAACTTTCCCCAATCTCTCTTTGTACCCACCTTTTCTCTCTATCAAATGCAGCAGACATTGATTTCACATGGTCAATTGCTGATGCTAGCTTTAATATGAACTACCGCCCTGAACAATTGTTACAAAACGAACGACCGACGACAAAAGAAAGCGCCATAATTCAGTGTTAATAAGTCTGCATCATCAGTCTACATCCCATCATCTGGTTGATGAATAAGTCGAGTTAATATTGGGAATTGTTTGTCCAACTGTTTTAAAACTTTAATCTTGGAGATATATTTTTACGTAAAAGGTAAGTTATCATAAAAATATCCGTATTTCGCTTTTTAAAAACTGTATGCACATTGAACAAGGTAGATTGCTCAACGTAAATTCCACGTTTTTTAACAAACGATTTGAATCAAAAGACCTTTGTATCTTAAATATTATAGGTACCGAAGCACGAAATCGAAAGTCTGTGACTTGTCATGGTACATACCTATCGGTTTTACCACCATTCAGGACTTTCTCGTAAAAAATTGCAGCATTACTTACATCGCATTTATTAGAATGGAATCTAAATCAAATCAGTCATCTTCGGACGTATTAAATTTGAAGCAAGTACACGAGCAAACTTTACAAGCAAAGAAAGAGTAAGTTTGAAATATTATTTCACCTGCAGTTTACAAAGTCCTGAAATCTATAACTCCTTAATTTGTCACAGGAAACGCAAGGAGTATCGACGAGAATACCAAAGACAGTTAAGAAAAACACCGTACGTCGATTAATTAATCAATTATGCATTTCCGTGAAAGATTAATGTGCATATTTAGTAATGCTCTCATTGTAATAGGGCACATCAAGCAAAGGAAAAGCTACGAAAGTCAAGTCCGTAAGTTTTAGAATCAACAGCTTGCGTTTCTATATTCACGGTTGTCTCAACCGTTGATACGAATATTATTTTCAAATTGGTCATTGTTTTTAACCCAATTTTTTACAGCAAGTACAAAGAGCAGCGGCGCAAACATAATAAAATTAGAAGATCGGATCCGTAAGTTAAATTTTTCCCCTTTATATGTACATGGAGTTTGCAACAATAGTCAGGAGTAATTACTAAATCAGCAAATCCACCTGCTTTCATAGCAATTACCGGGAAAAGCAACGTGAATATAAGAAGCAATTAAGTCAGAATCCGTACGTCGCTAACATATCAGATGATGCTTTTTCGCAAAAGATTGATGTGTGTATTTAATAATTCTCTAATTGTTAAAGGGAACATCAGGCAAAGGAGAAACTAAGAAAGTCCCAGCCGTAAGTTTAGGAATAAACAGCTTCCGTTTCTATATTTACAGTTGTGTCAACCGTCGATACAAATATTAATTTGAAGTTGGTAATTTTTTTAACACACGTTTTACAGCAAGTATAAAGAGCAGCAGCGGCATTACAGGAAAATTACTAAACTAGTTCCGTAAGCAAAAGTTTTAATTACTTTTCACGTTTATGTACGATAAGAGTTTAAAATTTTGACGAAACATACAGGCAGACGTTGTCCACAACCCAATCCTTTATAATTATATGACCATCTAATACTGCCATTGTTTTCATAAGGAAAAAGTTTCGTAACCTAATTTATGGAAATTGTAATATTGTAATTGGTATAGGGAACGGCAGCTGATACGAAAAAAGTGTGATAAAAGAAGGAGAGACAATCCGTAAGTACAATAATGAAGTTGTTGTCATGAATTAGTACTACAAGAGGCGTCACAGAACCTGGTAGATTAATTACTAAATGAGTGTAATAACTGAAAAATTTTTGTAGTGCATATCGAGAAAAACTGCGTGCATATCAAAAGGAATTAAACCAGAATCCGTACGTCGACTAATTCATATATTATGCATTTTCGTAAAACATTTATCTGTATATTTCATAATGCTCTAATTGTTATAGGGTACATCAAGCAAAAGAAAAATTAAGAAAGTTACAGCCGTAAGTTTATTAAGTAGCTTTTTTATTAATTAGTGTGAGCTACTTTATTTGAACGCTCTTACCGTCCGCCTGTCCGTCAAGAGCACAACTGTCGAAGGGCTTATCCGATCTTGATGAAACTTGATAAACATACTATTGGGCCTTCATCTAAGACCAAGTTCGTAAATGGGCCTTATCGGTGCTTATCTTCGATAAGCTCACATAAGATCTCAATGTTGATTTAACATTTCCCATGAATTCCTTGTCGTAAGATGAGATTTATGTTGCACGTACATTGTCTACATGACATGACATGACATGCGTAGTCGACACGAAATTTCGGAATTTCGACATTGAATTTCGACATAGAATTTTGAGATTTCGACATTAAACTTCGACATTCGAAATGTTGTCAAAACATCTCCCAGTTCTGAACTTTTCACGATACATTGTTATACCAGTTTGATGGTTTACTATCAAAAATTCTTTATGAAACAATCGAATTTATGATATAAGAAACTGTAACGTTGTAATTGTCACAGGGAACACAAACGGAAATCAACAGCGTATGATCAAAAAAGGGCAACAGATCCGTAAGTACAATAATCAAGTTGTTGTCATAAATTTCATACTACAAGAGATGTAACAGAACCCACTGGAGTAATTTCCAAGTGATTGTAACACCCGGGATATTTTTTATAGTGTACGTCGGGAAAGTCAGCGTCAGTATCAAAAGCAATTAAGACAGACTTTGTACGTCAATAAAATAATAATAAATTATGCATTTCCGTGAAAGATTCATATACATATTTAATAATGCTCTAATTTTTTCAGGGAACATCAAGCAAAGGAGAAACTAAGAAAGTCAACGCCGTAAGTTGTGGCTACTGAGCTTATTCTTCTATATTTAAGATTGTGTAAACCGTTGATTAAGTATTCCACTTCAGATCGGTTACATGAGAACGCTAGTGACCGGACATTTTTTGTCTCGCTTAAGCAGATGTCCCAGTTAAGCGAATGTGTTTTTGTTACACAAGCCAAACAAGTCATTTGTTTTTACATATTATCAATCGTTTATTACTAACTTAAATCATGAATTCATTTAATTTCAAAAATTGTCATATTTGATTGAGACACATGAGGTATATTTTCCTTAAAAATTGAATTTTTACGTAAAAGTAGTTTTATACCATCAATCAGAATTAAAATGTGCATTAGAGGAAGGATTGCCTTCAAAAGTTTTGGTATTTTGGAAAAAATGGACCAATTGTAAAAGGAATCAAAGTTATTGTTCTGACCCAAAGTATTAAGGAGGATCAGTAGAATAAACGTTTTTAATATTTATCCCTCTACTCCTTTTTATTTAATCTTTTCACAACACAGTAAATCGTTTGGCGAATAGCACTTCAATAGCGATTCAAACATTGACAAAAATCGATTTTTTACAGCAAATATAAAGCGCAGCAGCGGAAACGAAAACAAGAATGGAGGGATCGAATCAAGTTATTGTAAGTTTCCAAAATGATATAATCCATTTTTGAGTTCAATCCGTTATAATCTACTGTATTTATATCAAAGGCGACAAGGAGGTGTCATTGCGAGCCAATCTGGACGAATTGGGATTCCTGAAAACAAACTCCTCGAGTATCTCAACCTCAATCAAGATCTTCCATTTACGAAAACTGGAGTGTGAGTATTACACTATTATCTGTATTACCAGTTGATGTTTATTTATCTTTTTCGAAAACGTTTTATGACAGAAATATCCAGGCTCACTTGCAAAGTCTATCTCTTCCAAACCTCATAAAATCTTTCCCAGCCATCATTTCAGACAAGTTTTTGAAACGAAAGTCTTATTGGATTTATGTTCTTGTGGCTGTTAACTGGAAGGAAACTCGAAATCCAAAGACGATGGCAGAAGTTGACGAAATAATTCGCTCTGAAGCCAACAATACAAAGAAAACCGTTTACGTGTACGTTGGACTAAATTCTTGTGGTAAAATGGCCAATAAATATCATGCAAGAACTTCTGCGTCTACACCAAATAAATTCCATAAGAAGGGATTCCGAGTTTTCGAGGCGCACTTCTTAAACTGTAACGTTGGATGTGTGGATTTGAAAAAGATGTCTGGAAATCAATTACGTGCCGAAATACTGAAACAGGAGATATTTATGCGTCATCTAGAGGCCTTCATGATTGTAATTAAATTTTAAAACACTGATAAAATTCCCGTTATGCAAGAATTCATCGTGTATTTCAATTTGTTTGTAGAGATATGGCGATACGCGAAATGGATTGCGGTTTTCTGGCATGCGACAAGAGCTCATGAATAAGAGGATGGAGCCATTATCGAAAACGGAAACTCAAAAGGCTGATCAACTTGCTACTACAAAAGTAGAAATGTTCAATTTCGATCCTAAAATCACAAAGCCTCAAATCAATCCAGCCACCGTGTTTGCAGCAAACTTGCCCTTCAAACTGATTAAGGAACTGAAATTCGTTAATTGATATTGCAAATTGGAATAATGTACATAATTCCTACTTCAATATCAGATAACGAATCACAACCTATTTTTTCTGTTGTTCCAATTCTCGGGTTATTTTTTATTTGATGACTAGTTATTTATCGTTTCATTTTTTGATTGCTATGAATAAACTATGTTCTCTTAACCGAAGATGACATTTTATTGCACATTACAGACACACTCTACTATATTTCCACGCATACACAACGTCAGTCTCTCTGTCATATCATCCTGAGTTCTGAAATGTATTGTGACGTACTTTTCCATATAGTGAGCTACAATGGTGAACTGAAATATCTACATTTTAAATAATTAATTAAGTTTCTTATGATCGTTTTTTTTCCTTTTGAAACTTTATTTTCGAATAATTTTTGTTCTCACAGATTGGTACAAAATATTACATACTGCTTGCGAAAATTATTTAATACTGGCCCAAAGCGTGAGTGCCATCAACAATTTAGGATGAAGGAAACTCCTTCTCTAAAAAATGTGAGTTTCAAAAGCATTACAAATTCAATGTAGACAACCTTTAAATTCAGCAATCACTTCTACAGGACAAAGCAAGTTCAATATCACAGACTTTCACCACAACTTTCACTCGAAATTAATGTATATGGAAAACTATTTAGCCTCACATCGAAAACACCCACTGTTTTATTCTTCATTTCACACTATTTTTCAATGTGGCCATATTACATGTACCTATTTCATATTTAGGGGTTCGAAATTTCTATTCTAGTACATGCAGATGATGAATGAAGTAGCTCAAGATTACCAAGATGAGCCAGGACGAGAAAATCCGGATGAAAGTCCAAGGGAAGACAGAGACTTTGGAGGTGGAGATCACAATGTAGAGGATGGGAAATTTCGACAAAGTTTGAGCTTGTCGAAAACATCAACCGAATGCCGTCTTGAGTTACCTCAACCTTGAACGTACTCCTGGACAGTCAACCTTGGAGCATAGTCTCCCTAAAGTTTTGAACAAACCTATGAGATCTCAGATCATATTCGGTAAAACCTTTATACCTTTTGGTATTTGCATCGCTAAAACCTATTCGTAAGTCCTTATGGCTTTATTTTTATCTACATAAATAGGCCTCGCCTGGCCTGGGGTCCGTAGTTATTCAAAAAGCAGCGTTCGATTATGAAGTTGATAGTAGTCGAACTGTTGCTTCTAAACAAAGGACATGTGATAAAAAAGATACGCTCAATGTTGGTGCTGACGGTTCGAAAAGTTTTTACCGCCGTATGCCTGTAAGATTACAGGGATTTAAATCCAAGACTTTCTCACAATCTTTTTTACATCATATTGACATTCTATTTATTTTTTCATGTGTCTCAAAGGCATTAAACAGGCTCCTTTCCACCGAGTCAGAAGAAGCAGAGAACCCCGAGATTGTCGCTGGTCGACTAGAAATTCGTATAGTAAGCTCACTCTTTCCCGATAACGATGTTGGCACTGTTAACATAAGGAGATAGTCAGCCGGGGGAAAACGGATTTAGAGAAATAGGAAAAAGAGATTACATACGCCGATGCCGATGTAAAAATTCTAACCATGCGCATTCTAACCATACGCAAATGCAAACCATCATAACATGATTAATTAAACCCTGAATCATTTACAATTATAGTACGCTGCACCAGTCGCTGCATATGCTGGCCATGGCGTAGGATACGCTGGAGCTGTAAACCCTGCATTATTTCTAATTACAGTACGCTGCCCCAGCTATCGCTTCATATGCTGCCCCAGCATATGCTCGTGC
>JAQFZA010000698.1:0-14338 GCA_034695115.1 Desoria olivacea | reverse complement strand
ATAAGGAGGGCATAGGAAATTACGTTCAGGAAACAAGCAACATCTCCTCCATGAAGTGAGAGAGAGAGTTTTTGAACTCCCAGACTCCAAGGAGGGAAAAGAACGGATGGGGGGAAAGTAACCAAGTTTTTTCATCCATAATTCATTTCCTTCCTTAAGAGAAGTCTTACATTTCTTCGGATGTGTAGCTCCACCTTATATGTGATATAAATATAGGATGTATAAAAGGCTTACAATGTATACAGTTAGTCTCTCAGAGATAGTCCAGACGACATATGAGGTTAACTGTATATCAGGGATTGGACGGGATCTGGATTCGGGATCATTGCAAGAAAGCCAGGGTCATCAAGACGAGAGGAAAAAAGCTCAACTCTATTCCACTCTCACTTTCTCTTTGTCGTCTCCTCCAAGTTTTGTCAAATGTCACTCAAGTGACTTTCTCCCTGATTACACCATCTCAATCTACAATTTCTATTAGCCTTACCCCGCAAGCCATTCCAACCACAAACATACAGAACTGTAAGACTTTCTCCCTTGTTCCATTATCTTTCAAAAGGTTGTTCAGAAATTAGACCAACTGTACAGCTGGAGGCCTTCAAATAAGCTCCTAGAACTTGAAAGTTTGGACAGAAACGAACATTATTTCGCTTCAAGTCTTGAATAATTTTATTTCAGCACAAACTACAAAATTAATTTTCTGTCTTCGTAGTTGTTTTCTAACTTACCTTCTTTTACAGATACATACTACGACTGTCCTTTGGGCATAGGAAATCTACTAAATACTAAAGTAGTTTGGAAAACGGAATGAGAGAATGTGTAATAACGAAACAGCTTTGCACTTGCTCATCTGCTGATCCTCATCTTCTGTGTACCAGAACGGCTAAGCTCCTAAACCTAGAAATGTCGGGGTAGAAATGTATGAAACTAAAAGCAAGCAAAAGAAACTTCCATATCTTTGAAAAATATGAGACATTTATTAATACAAGCCAAGATGGTCTGGTATGAGTTTTACGATTCTTTAAATTCCCTCCTGGCTTCCACAAAATTCACTAAGGTCCGAGATGACGACCGGTATAAATATTATTTTACTGCTCCCTTATTGGCTTTCCTGGAACAGTTTGGAAGATTCAAAGCATCCAAACCGGCCTAGCGTCTAGTACCGCTACAACGTACATAAGTATATACACTTCTACACCTCGAGAGCTTTCTAGTACCTAACTAATAATAACGGAGGTATTTCTCTTTCAACTAAATAGGTAGATCTCCAGACTATTTACCCTTTTGTATATGAAGTGATGCTAAATTTTCACTCTACCGACGAGGAAAAGCTTGAAGAGGCAATTTCTGTCTACCTTATTTGAGAGTTTGAAGTCCTTAATAAATGCAGGGCAACCTTACGCTACTCAAGTGTTCAACTATTTAATACCAACGTCCCACTGTATACATCGGACAAACAATTGAGTCCAAAGGGCTTTTCACAAGTCCTAGGAAAATTGTTCACATTTATCATCCTAACGTAATTTACATTCTCCACAGTCTCCAAAACTCATGGAGCTTCTTGGACATCGTTTTTATATGAGGATGAAAGCCAGTTCTGGGAAGTGTATAGGCAGAATGACAGAAGTTGTATTAATTGAGTAAATAGTTGGACAGTTGAAAGTGCACCACCGTAAGGAAAAATATTTCATTAGCAAGCTGATTGGATTGCCGTAGGCATTTACACGCGGTTTTCCGAGAATCACTGCTGTATTTCATGTGACTTGTCTATAATCCTCCCAGCGGACTAGTTGTATGGTAATCTATTTTAATACCACACTAATTCTGCTTTCTTGGAACTAGAAATACCTTTTCGATTCACAGGTTGAGAATTTCGACATCTTAAGTATTGCAATCTAGAAGTTCAACAATTCAACAATTTGGAACAATTCCCAGGATTTGAAGACACGGATAACATCTAGACTTCTAATTTAAGAAGCTAAAGTCAAGATTCAGATAGAGAACAACCTGCCTCCTGCCTTCCTTGCAAACTCTCCGAAGTTTATAAATAGTTTTCTCCAAATCCCTACAGACGCTCTTGAAATTTAAGCAAGTAATAGGCCTAAATTATTCAAACCCTTCTGTAATCGAATAAATGAACGATGCTACGTATATAGTAGCAAGTAATCTATGTCTAGATTGTCTGGAATTACACATTATCTAAAGGCCCAATTTAAACACAAATCCCCTATACTTATAACGCAGTGGAACTTCGTACTCTAGAATTCGGAGTCTTCTATCCTCAGGCTTGGGCTAAATATTTAAAAAGGAGAATTTTGTGTTCTTTCTCATGTCATACGCCATTATGGGATCGTGCAATCTCCTTATTAGCTTCTTTCTTTCTCTAGTCTCATAGGAAAACAAGTTATGTACTATGTATTCGACCGTTCTTCTCATTAATCTGACTGAAACTGAATGCCGAAGGGAAGGTAATGTAATGCCGTAATGTACAGACACAAGTATGTAATTTTAGAGGAATCGTAAATGTACTTATGTAGTAGTTTATTTCAAGGAGACCCGACCAACCGCAACCAATGTGAGCCGAGCTTTCCCCTTACGTCCACAATTTACGATTGCATTTGGCAATTTCAGCGGTTTTTATGGCTTTTCCAAGAACAACTTCCTATAAATTGTACATGAACTGTATGAATGCATAACTAGCTTGGGATTTTGGGAAGAAAAGGCGGAGAGGGATCATTAAGTAGAAATTCCTGTTATTAAGTCATAACTGTCATGCGTGCATTGAACTGAACATGAGAAGAACGCTGTCAACCGTGGGTGGTGGTATGTAAAGTCACGTCATTATTACTCCTAAGCAATACCTGTTCTAAACTTATAAAAGGTCATTTCCCAAATTAATAAACTTCTTCCCCTACTTCCTTAAAATTGAAGTAAGTAAAGTAGGATTCCGGCTTAGTCTCGTTATTGTAGAAATCAATGCCAAACTTTCCAGATTCTAGTCTTTCACTCTTCGCCCCCATGAACACTGAGAGTCGGGAATCGAAAATCGAGTTTCAAAACTTTCCTCCAGGTTCAAAGGAGATCAGCAAAGTTTGTTTTAATGAATTTCAAGAAATCTTGCCTACTTTTCAAAAGTACTTCACGGTCAAAAATTCCAAAAATATACATTTACAATTAAACAAAAAAATCCGGCGTTTCTACACAAAATAACGACTCTAACAATCTGTAACCGGATATTGTCACTCTCTTCCTTACTATCCGTTTCAGAAAAAACTCTCGAAAAGGTTTGCATGCTCCGTTCAAGCCAAAAAAAACAGACTGATTGCTGAGTTACTTTCATCTTCGGTCAATGGTAGATGATATACATACTACAAAGACGATAAGAACCTACCTAACGAAGCAATGAGTTGTAGAAACGACTTCTACCCCGAATGAAAAAGGTAACCTTTTTAAAGAATTACTTCCACACACAGAATGATGAAGCCTGTAATAGCAGTCGTTCATTCAAGTCACCGACAGAGATAATCTAATGGAATGAACGAATCTTCCTTTATACATTTAGATCTATGGACTACGACTGATATAAAACTGTAGTATTTTAGCTGTTCGTACGGGTGGTTAAACCGATTTAATGTGAAGTAATAGCTGGGTGGCAATATAATAGACGGGGATGAATACCTAGGAGAGAATGATCAGAAATGAAATTCTCTCTCCATTCTATTAGTTCTTCTTAGAGTTCCTTTGAGTCTTTGAGTCTTTGATAAAGACTGAAAACTATGAGCTCGAGGAGAAGTGCCGGGCCAGGGTAGTAGTGGATGTATGTAATAGTAATGGCATAATGTGTAGGTGCCTTTTCGTACCGATACCAAATAGCCGGGTAGTTGTGAGTGAGAGGAAATGCAATGAATGGATGGCTGTAATGTTGAAGATGGTGGTGGTTATAGGTTTGGTGAGCATAAAGCAACTCAGAAGTCGGCTACCTCTAAACCTAAACCTTTTTTGAAGAAAGAGCTGGAGCAAGTTAGTAAATTGAATAGATTCTTGGTGAGAGACTCCTTGCAGAATTCGGTGTTCGACAGAATGGACTTCCCGTTTCCCTGAAGAACAGAACATCTAGATGAACACGGAATACCGGAAACTAACAGGGAAGTAAGGAAGTATCTCAGTCCACCCAGTCTACACTCTACAACCTAAGATATTTCAGCACATAGGTACAAGAGAAGTAACTCCATATCTAACTACCTATATGGGAAAAATAGTGCCGATGTGGGAATAAAAGAAGTCCTCCCTATTTGGTGGGATCGGTCTTATGCAATTTATGAAAGATATATGAGATATATCTAGTTATCTGGTAGGTAGAACTGGAACCTCTTGAAGTTATTTCCCTGTGGTGGATTTGACACTTAAAAACCTTCATCTCCTTTGCACTTACTTGTGGACATTTTTACAGCCAAATACTAAATGTTCAATGTTCAAATGTTCAATAGCAATTTATATAAAAGAACCAAGTCATTTAGCACCTAGATTTGATGTAGGTCAATCCCAGACATAAGAGAAAGCGGCTTTCTCCCTCTGATGATGAACCAAAGGGGATTTGCGGGCTTTATATTTACCTCAGTATACAAAATAATAATGTAAGTATGTACATGCTACTTCCTACAACTCCAATTGTAGGTTTATTCAATACACAGAGGAATCAGAGCTAGTTTAAACCTTATACTGGAATACGGCAGCTTGCCAAAAAATGAAGAAGGAAAAAACAAATGGAGAAAGCCAAAAGAGAAATCTCTGCTCATCTACCACCCAGATTTCTGGATGCAGAATCTAGAATCTAAAGCCTTCTCATAAATATTTTAATATGCAGTATGCAGGCAGTAGTACACATGCTATAACACAAAAAGCTTCATTATTATTTATTTTTGAATACATTCAACGTTGAAAATACCCGTAGACGTTTTTTTAAAGTGAAGGCAAAGGTGAGGCGCAGAGGAACAGTAGGAAAATAAAGTAGCATTCAAGCCATGACATGTAAACTGGGAAACCAGTGGTAGTGGTGATGGCAGAGTTCTTCAAACTTATACGTATTAAAGAAGACCCCCATGGGAAGCTTGGACTTTTTTTCTCTAAGAAAGGAGGAACTTTCACCAATTTGGAAACACAGGGTCTAGCATCCAGAACCCTACATCTTACACCCCTCTACAACTTCCTTTTCTGCTGCAGGAAAACATTCGTCCACAACACTCAACATAAGAAATCCAATGACAGTACATAATGTAAAAGAGTATCTTTTAAAACGAAAGAAAGCGTTAGGAGAATTTCTGGGATCATCCAGCTTTAAGAATCAAAGTAAAGTGAAAAAGCTGAGCGTGTAGAAAGGAGTTGGAAGTAAGGAAGGCTTTTTATTCAAAAGAAAATGCTCAACGACATTGTGTTATTATTTGGGCCTCATTCTTAGGATACTGTATGTATTTAGGTTACATAGGAGTTATTATAGTCAGGATGTGTAGCATGGAGAAGCCCATCCTTTTGTGACTTGACTAGCGGTATCAACAATAAGAAATAGCATAACATAAAATTAAATGGACCAACTACTCCCTGCTATGAATGTGTCTACTCATCTTTTCTGAAGTGGCGTAGGCGACAAGTAAGTTAAGGGAAATTGAATAAAGTCAAACTTAGTTTGCCTCCTTAACTCTTTTTACGTACAGCAGCAGATGATTGTCTGATGTCTGCTGGAGTCTTCTCTGGTATTCCATTTTCTAAAAGCAATAGCTTAAGTAGTACGTTTGCCTGGTATTGCTTTACACTGAATAAAATACGGAAATCGTACTAAGATAGTCCCCTAAGTCATAATGTTGAATGTTGTCGATTTCATTCCAGCCTGGTCCCGTGTCATCCGTGAATTTCGCTACGAAACTGCCCCATTTTTATAGAATTACTCCCAACAAATCCAGAACTTCAACTGATATATAAAAACGGCATAATCCACTTCGTCTAGGTATCTATGGGAAGTAGGACCAAAGTGTCATTATGAGACAGAAGTAGACTATGCATCACACAATAATACAATATAATACAATGGAATGCCTTAATGCATAACGAGAGATAATAAACTCCATCAAAGTCATAAGAACTGCATTATACAGACTGAACAACAGAAGGCAACTTTCTCATGACAAATAAAATATTCTGTAACTCCCATCCATAGGGACTGACCAGGCCATCAAACAAAAATATGAACTTTAAGCAAAGCCTAACTTTCCCATAAATCCACTAGCTGCAAGGCTGTAGGATATTAATAACATAAACCCAAAGGTTGAATACAGGATCAATAAGATGGTCTTAAACATACCTTGTACAAATATTATGTGAACGATATCAAGATATAATTGTGAGGTAGACGAAGATACATTACTATTGTGCAAATACCAGAAGGAATAATATTCAATGTAGCACATCCACCCAATAATATAATCTTCATGTGAGCAATACATAGAAATACAGAACCCCCCGGAAACTCAAGGTAAGTCTTTCCTCAGAAGGCGGAACTGTGTTTTATGGATCTTTACTTCCCAAAACGCCTATTTATCATGCTAGAAGAACTTCGATACAGAATACAGAATTGGACATTTAACATCGTACAGTAGGACGTTGGATAGGCACACATATCGAATATAAAATAAAGGGAAGGAAGGTAATTTTTTTTATCCCAGACTCCAAGAAGACTCGATCCTTGAGACGGAGCTGGAATTACTTTCCGATAATCTCAATGGGGCCATGACACTGGAGAAAGTAAACTTCCCTGTTTCTCTTGCATTATTAAACCTATTCAAAGAAGTCACCTTATATATCATAGGATCAAGGAATGCTATATAGTTATTTTAGTCCCGTGCAACTGCTGCTTTTCCTGAATAGGGATTTCATTCCTTGTACAATCTATATAAACAAGATAGCTATATCTCATCCCCACCTGCCAGGCTGCCAATGTTATATAATGATATATGAAGACATGGGCTGACAAAGATGGGATGTAGACCTGGATCGACTTGGGCTTCGGCATAGGAACATGTCAAAGTGTCTTTGTTGTTGAAGAGACAGTGCGACATGGGATGGAGATGGAAGACTCATCTCGAATTTTAATATCGTCTCCGCCTGCCTCTACGTACATTTCTACATACTTTCCCTCAAGTACTGAAGTAAGATTACACAGGAGGGTTAGCTGTTGAGCAACACCCAGCAGAATGAAAGAAAGGTCTTTCATAATAATATGAACTTTGTATTATTTTTCTTGGGAGAGTGATATATTACGGGCTTCAGATTTCTAGCATAGCAATATAGATTAGGTTGGAGCTTTTATGGTCTCTTAAAACATAAATCAATAAATAAATCTTTTCCTGGCAAAAAAATCCCTGTGGAAGAGATTTTTTCTTAGTTGTGATGATGCCAAGCCAATGCCACTACGAGCGTCAAGGAAGAAGGACCCTGTATGACTTGTATCGAAGTACCAAAATCGGGAAAAAGCTATACAAGTGTGTTGGTAATATATTATAGTAAAAAAAGGAACAACGCACGAGGGATGATGTGTATGGTGTTGGTGTCTGAGTAAGTAAATGTAGCATGTGGTAATGCGAAATGTTGTAGACGAAGAGTTGAAACCGGACATATCTTTCATAAAAATTGTATTGGAGGATGGAGGAGTGAATTTATGTACATATTTATAAACCTCAACTCATTCCCTAGTGTGAAAACTTTTCTGGATCCAGAAATATTTCCATTCAATACACAATAGGAATCAAAAGACGAGGATGAATATGTGTTGGTGCCAGGGGCATGTAAGAGGTTTTATATTTATCTTCGATGTGGGGAGAAGAACACATTTATAATGGAGGATGCTCCCATAACTCGAATTTGTTTTAATATTTCCGTTCAAATTTACGCACATTCTGTCCTTTGGATCTTGTTTTGAGACAACGAGCACCCTTCGGTAAGAATCTTCAAATCCAACTTCAGATAGAAAATGTTGCGAACAAAAAAGTGTTCTCAAGATGCGTACAACATCATTATGTATTTTGCAGCATCGGTGTCGAATTAAACTATTTTAATCTATATAAATGATATAAATAAGTTGTTAAGCAATTTCAATTCTCTTGTCAAAATACCTTGCCTATGAGCTAAAAGGAAAAAGAACTTTCTTTTAAATAAAATTACGGAGTAAAGCACGTACTATGAAAAATATGAATACACTTTTTGAAAATTCAAATATTTTGTAAACTGAATGTGGAATAAATGCAAGAACTAATATAACTAGATATAAAAAAGGACAAAGCTAATACAGTTAGGATCTAGCAAAATCCTAGCTCACGGGTGATGGGAATGCAAATCCCACGATACTAGACTAGACGCAGACACGCTCATCCATCATAATATTCACTAAATAAATAAAAGAATGCCAGATTCCTAAGGAACGAATGATTAATTTCATCCTGGGGCTTAGAACACCATGCATTATCATTACACTGCAACTTTCACCTAAAAATTGCCTTGGCTTGTCTTGGGTATCCGTCAAAGCTGAAATTTTAAATTCGGTTCTAAGAAGGATGGTTTTTATAGAAATTAACATTTACTACGAAATATGATATAGAGTTGAATTTGCTTGCAATAATTTTTTACATTCATCTGCTTTACGCGTAGTACGCTATCCGACCAGATTTCGAGATATTTCAAGCTCCAGCTCGAGGAAATCCTTCCAAGAATTCGTTATCCTATTAGCATTACACATTAAACAGACCAGACCTAACTCAAAGAAGATATTTTGGTCTGACAAAATTAAGTCAATATCGTAGCCTAACTTCTTAGAAAAGTGAAACTTTGTTAATACGTCAGAATCAGTTTCAATTTTCTGGGTAGGCCAACGGAGAGGAGGGAGCATCCATGTCCAAACACCACACGCAATATCAACGCCCTTAACTTTTAACTGCCAGTAGTGTCAACTTTTGACAGGGACACACGTGCTTCAACTGGTTTAGGAAAAAAAAAGTTGGATCTCATCGTAGGGAAAATGGTGAAAGTAACTTTTCCCACAATATGTTTGCTTCTTCCGAAGTTTTAATATATGTGAGTGCCCCCCTTTCGTAATGAAGAAATAAGATTTTTACAAGAGAAAACTTGACTCACGTTGCGAGGAGCATCGCCGGATGATGTTCTCCAAAAATGTATTCTGCGGAGCAACCAAACCTCTCCGTCCTCCTGGCATGGTTGCGTTTGCTACTTTCCGTGCAAAGACTTTGTTTCAGTATGAAAACTTTAATCGCGAAGACGATCAAAAAGAATAATAAAAAAAGGACTTAAAGCTGACAGACTTATTTAAAATTTCACACACAAACACAAACACACACTGCAACCGACCTTCACTTTCTCGACAAACCGCCACATATTATTATTCCCGTCATTTTATAACTTTAACGATAGAACGAGGAGCGATGAGGATAATGAAAATGAAGCACCGAAAACCGTATCAAGACCACGCGCCGTTATAATATTGGCGACTTTTGCTTCTAGTCCCTACGTCTAGCTAATTCTACACGGGGAGACAAAGTGGGTTGGAATTTTATAACACACAATCCGTTCTCTTCCGACAGTGCCAACTGTTCCAAGTTAAGGTCCAATATACTAATTAAACTTCGTTGTACTTATCAAATCTCATCTCATTTTTGCAGGTTGTTTTATCATCCTCGGTTAAACATTCAAGATCAATTCATTTTATATCGAACACTAACTCTAAACAAGACGATGATGATCATGGCGATTATTCAAGCCGGTATAGCCTCCAAGAATATGAATCTCCTGCTGGTCCACCTCTGGCTTCATTGCACAGAAGATTTGGAAACGAAGTCTTCTTCAGAACTTTATTGTATTTTCAGAGACAAGTGTAAGCCTCGGTTTAAGGGAGGTATTTAAGCAGGTGGGACTGTGACTGATTGAGGTGCCACGTAGACAACCGAAGGGAAATCGATACGAGGATTATTACACTGCTGAATTATTAACTCGGCTTGGTGTGACAAACTCCATGGTGGGATTCGTAGTCAACTAGGCCGAGTCAAAGCCAAAGTGAATATTCTTGAACCTCTTCAACCAACTTTGTGTTCATAAGTTGTATCCCATATTATTTTGTTTCGTATTTACTGCTATGTACACCACTCGATTCCTTGCAAATTCGTTCCGACACATCCAAGACTGATTCCGTGTCTTTCGCCAGTCCTGCTTTGTTTGTATGATGTAGCAAAGTAGCAGGGATTGGCTTATGGTTGGCCGTTGCGGTTTAGTACTTTGGTGGAAAATACATTTTTGCAAATAAAACAAGTACACATATATTCATCATGAACTTAAAATGTCGAGTGCTTTCACCTTCCGTTACGTTGCCTCAATCCCCAAGGAAGAAGCTCCCAATCCAATCTTGAAAGAGATTGTCATGCACTCACATAAGATGTTTAAGTCTAAAACCAATATATATATATATTTAATGCTTCAATTCTTTCTATTCCCTGTCGTATATTTCACAAGATAGTTGCTCCGTTGTCCGTAGGCTTTGACTTGGTTTATACTTACGGAGGTTTTAGTCTGGGAATGTTTTTTCAAGCATTTCATTTTGTTATAATAATCTATTTTTTAAATTCAGGACGAGCTGTTTGGTTTATAGGGTATATTACTAGTAGTGGAAGTTGAATCAATTTCTTGGACCACTTGGTACGCCTCCATGTCCATCATCATAAGAATGGGCCTTGTCATCCGTGATCACGGTATTCCATGTTACTTGTTTTTCAGCCTCATTGTAGTCTTGAATTGGAATTCGCTTTTGATGGTAAAACTGAAAACCCAGCAGTCCGCACGTTGATATCATACCGTTGTCCACTTATATCTGCACTTGAAAGGCGGTTATCAACTACAAGGGTCTACAGATAGCAGGGAAATTCGCTACACAGGGCTTCGAAGTTACTATAGATTTCACGATGGTGTATCAAGTCTTGTCTAAAATGAACCAATGAGCCCCACTCCTGTTTACTTGGATTTATTTTGTAACCATCGGCTTAGTTGAATTTCAGTCTTCTTCCCTTCCCTTCCTCTATGAGATCAAACCGGAGATGATTATATGAAATGAAGAATTCCGTTCTATTTTTTTCAGCTTCGGTGCTTGTACTCCTTGTTCTGTAATGGTTAAAAATATAATGCAAAGGTTAGTGCAATTGGCTTTTACCATAGTATCAAAATAGATATCAAGAAAAACACACAAAGAACGAGGATGACGAGAACCCTTCCACTTAAAGTAGAAGTGGCTTTCCCTTTTTTGAAATCATTAGACTCAAGATAGAAAATAAGCTGGATATGTGGGAGGCCAATAATCTCTACCGGCGCACATATTGCTTTGACATTGATATTATTTTCCAACTACTATTATTATTTTATTTGTAACAAAAGCTGATACAGATTTAGAGATTTCTGACGTCCTTGGCTCGATTTTTTGTATAGCCATTTAAGGCTAGAAAAGTAAATCGGCTAAGGAACACAACTTCTTGGGTGATTCTAATTAATTCTGCTAATTGCAATTAGTACGAACCCCGGCTCATTCATTAAATGTATCGATTTCTTTTGGAATTACGGAAAATACAAAAGGATTATTGATCTTCAGCTTAACCTGTCAAAAAATCAATAAAATTGAACCGTGAGTTCCGTAAGGAAACGCTCAATAAGTCAATCGGATTCTGAATTCAGCCTCCTTTGTCTATTTTCCGTGGCCTGTCGGAATTTGACACCTTCACAAAACCATATGAGTTATAAATATAAAGCGTAAATGATTGAGGAAAACTTAAAATATTCAGTTGAAGGAAAAAATGTCAAATCCATTTAACGATTTCTTATCGTAATCCCTGCACTTCCTTCCCGTAACATACTTCAAGTAAAAAAAAATATAAAAAAAGTTGAGAATCCCCATGTTATTATTTTCAGATATTCTTTGTAAGAATCAGAAAGAACCAAATTGTCTAGCTTTTGGAAGTAAGGAAGAGAAGAATGTTTCTTCCAGACAGACTGCCTCTCTCGCCTCTAAAAAGCCTCAATATTGAACATATAGGAAATGAAGCAATGTGAAGGCATCAAAAAGAAAGGAGCGAAATCCTAATCGACATGAAGTTGTCACAACAAAAGAAAAGTGGCTTGAACGTCGTGTCAAACCCAAATTGAATTCTAAAACTTCCACCACTATGTACCATTCCTTCAGAAACCCATGGATCAAAAAATGAGAAGCAAGAGAGACTATGAAAGAAATCGACCAATTCTTTTACAAATTCACTGCAATATGCCCCAAATTCTGACACAAGTTCTCTGCCTATGTAATACGACAAGATAGCTATATGCGGCTCACACAACACACTGTAGGTATGCCTGTAGGATATGCGTATAAATAATACGAATACGACTAAATCTGTTTCTCGCTCCACTTGACCAGAAATACTGAATTCTTCTACTACACTATTAGAATAAACGGTCTACAGAGTGTTCTGTAGCAAGTACTACAAGGCTCAGACATTCCTTAGTAAATGAAAGACGTAAGCGTAGAGCAATTCCTTCTTGAAGAATCATACGAGGGAATACCTTTCTTAATGAAAGCCGATTCTCCTCTTAAGAAGTTCTTAACATTTCTCTTCCAACCTCATGACTTCCTTTTTTCACCAGAATTAACAATCCTCCCTCCTGTTTAATTAATTATTCAGAGAAAGGAATTTCTACGCCAGGAAGTTAAGAGAATAAAGTAACTTCACATTAACACACCATATGATCCAAATGAAACTCCTCTGTGAGACGGAACAGTTCACAGTTGATTCAGCTACACCAGCTTTATGATTCAATGTTTAAAACACTACAAAGTCAACTGTTCGCTTTTTGGTAGTAGTGTGTGAAACAAAAAGGCTTGATGAAAAATGTCCTCAGTAGATGACAATTCTATCTAATGGAATTATTGGATCGTCTTTGTCCATCAAAGTTTCGAAGAATCGAAGGTATCAACCACTAGCAACGAAGGTGTTCTTTTGAGGATGAATTCATCGATGGGTACCTCAAGTGTCCCACGGCTGGAACGAGACTGAAGATGAGACTGGGGAAAGGGTTGTGAAACTTGGGAAAAGTTTCCTTTTGCATGCCACCTCTAACTATACGCTAAGCTACTCTACTTTTGGTATATGTGGTGGTGTGGTAGTGGTAGGGTAGACTGGTGTAGGAGTTGAACATGCATCGAGTCAAAGATATAATATCAAATGCATTACTTGGACTGAATACCTTGGTCTACTGCATTGGTCTGCTATACCGTAGACTCGGACGCCGTATTATGTTGTAATATTACCCATCAACATTTGTCTTGCCATTTATTTCATACAAGAAACCTATGAGAACAAATCAAGTCTTGTCATAGAGGACATAGTTCGAACTCGCACCTCCGGACGAACCGCTATGTTGGAAAGTATTTGTTATAAGTTGGTCCTAGTAGTACGTAGTATGCTGTAGACTGCTTTCCCTCAAAAGAGAAAGGCCAGTAGCACCAGACACACCAAAAGGAGAGAAAAGGATTCCATTTCATTCCAATAGGACATAGAGGCATACGAAATTTAGCAAGCCAGTGTTCGAATAGTAAACCCAAAGAACCAGCCCAGCTGGGTATTCGGGTTTTAAAAGGTTGACCTGCGCTCTTGCCAAAAAACTCTTTTATGTTTGAAGTTACAGTTTCATGCATTCTTATTCGCAAAACTAAACTCCATAGGCTTTCTCCCCATCCAACTATATGGTGGTCCTTTTTACTATTTTGCAATCCCAATCTTTACTCCATGTACGTTATCGCTATTTATTTCGCAAGAAAGCCGAACCTGTAGTTTTTGCCAAGCCAATTCAACATTCATCTATTGGAGCAACCGGGTAAGTATCGAACCAAGATACACGATACGATATCCATGCTCATTTCACAGGCTACTTGGAACTAGAACTGGGAGGCTACTATTAAAGTACGTGTATTCTGACAGTACATGTAGAATGTTTGTTTGAGTATCGAAAGCGTACCCACATGATCCCATTATATGCAGTAGTGCTATTGCAACTTGCAGGTGGGTCTCCGGTTTCGTACTTTCTCCGGCTATATCGTAGCTAAAAGCATACCATGATGTGGAGAGTGTACAGACAGACGGTATGCATGTAGCGCAAAACCAACCAAATGATAAACCGCACTTACTCCTGATACGAGTGAATTCCTAATTCACTGTATGTAGGAATGAGTACATTTCCTATCCCTAGAAAATAAACAAGG
>JAQFZA010000697.1:0-14340 GCA_034695115.1 Desoria olivacea | reverse complement strand
AAGCTGTGTCAGATCTCTGATTTTGTAAGATGAATCAACTTCTACTTCCAGCATCCTTCGACTAATAAATGAAATGCAATGTTGAATGTGCAATGTTGTGTTTAGTCGGTCACATACTGTGAGCTGGATGAGATGATGAGTGTGAATGTGAATCAAAGTGTGAAGGGCTCAATGGGAGCCTCCACTCTTCCGTGGTACTGCTTTTCCCCCGGAGTCCCTCCCCTTCCGTATTAAGATGTAAATTAGCCATTTTTTACTCCTCTGTATAGCCAGCCAGTATAAAAAATATTTTACCGTACTACCAAACATTTCCACATCCACACTTACACAACCAACAACAGCAAGGCACGTAGTATTCCAAAGGGACCTCAAGGGCAAGGCCTCTGGTTACTTCGGGATCGAATGTGCTGCTTAAGCTTCACATTATACTTCTATAGCCGACTGTATGCATTTGAGCTTAACGGCATTCACCCATCATCATAATATATTATATAATACTAAGGACCCTTTTTATCTAAGGACACTAAGGAGTTTGGTGCTTTGAAGCTGAAGCCACTGCCAAGCTAACGGCTGTCTGTCATACACTTGAATTCTAAAAAAAATACCAAGATGTTTTTTACCCTTCCAGTCCTTCTCCAAGGAATAAAAAACTTCCTATAAGACAAGCACGCGTTGAGCATAACCCCTTCCATCCGTCTATTCTATTATAAACATTAAATATTGAAATTTGAAGGCATGCAAGCAAGCTGCAGTTTGTTAGTTCTGTAATCTTGGATATTGCCTGTGGCTCATTATTACTTTTTACAGATCCTGCCTGCACAACATCTATAATGTTGACACCTTTTTTATGCATGCATAAAAAATCATTAGGGAAATAGGGTTGGTCATATGGATCTTCCCACTTTTAATACTAACACTTTTTAAACTCAACCCTTCCACTCGTAGGCCATGCATACGTTGTTTACAATTTACATACGGGATACGCATATGCATAACATATAGGCTCCTATCTAATACTATCAATTCAAATTCAACCCTTTCTTTGCCTAATCATCCCTTCATTATCACATCCAACCAACGCCGGCTGCCCAATTTTTTATTGCCTCTACTAGTATAATGTACTTGTACTACCTTACATTACCTGCTTATCATAGTCATTTCATCATCCATGTTGGTTCGTTTTATGTTATCTATCATAACTTCCTCTAATTCTACAACAGACCTCACGGCTCTCATAAAACTATAATGGACATGTTTTTCGTTTTTTATGAAAGAAGAGACTAATGTGTATTAAAACGTTAACATTTAATTTTACGAGTTTTGTCGCATGACTCCCAGCTTGCCTCCTCATTAGCTCTTTAAGTGAAAGTGATGAACATCGAGGATCGAGCATCAAAAAGGCACTACGCGTTTAAGCATCAGATGGACTTGTCAACAGTAATGGATTACTCTGATAATGCTAACTGCAATAGTAGACATTAACGGGTGGGCCGACAGCTTTGAATTGGTAGAAAATATGCCATAAAAGTAAATGTACAAGTTTTTTTTAAATTTTAAATGAAATTCGATGTCACCCTTTTTTACCCCGTTTGTATTAACATATGCGGGAGGGAATCATATAGGATTAGGACCAGGACAAGCATTTTGGCGTGGAAACGTTACTGTACAGGAGGCAGTAAGTAATCAAACCCTAATCTATTTTAGAATACAATACATCATCCCCAGTACCGTAATGTTGTACCGCGTTAGTTTGGATCTTGGTGACAGAACAGGGAAGAGTCCAGGGTAGACTTTATAAATCTATACGGCAAAGCAGCTGACAACATTACCCGATAAGTTGAATTATAATATGGACACATTACCGTCACAAAGGTTTTTGGTTTGATTGATATACGTACACATGAAATAGGCAACAAAGGAATCTATGGAAGAGTTTGATCAACTCTTGATGAATTGAATGAATGAATACACCTCCGACCTCCAACCAGCGGATTAGGTTTACCAACAACCAAAAAGCGACCAAACCAAACCTCCTTCAGCTCAGGTCATATTTAAATTCTATCTAAAAGACTGATCTGTCACCAAAGCCTCGGATCTCGATCGAGCTTGAGGTGACATCATACAGCCTTTGGAGGTATCCCTTTCTTTGATACGTAGCAAATTAAAAGAGATATACAAAGGGTGTAAAGATTCAACCAAGTTGAAGGAGTAAACATAAAAGATACCCGAATTTATGTTTCTAAAGGATGAAGTTATCAACAAGGTCTCCCAGCCCAATGATAGGATTTTGTGGTTTATTTCTGGAGGTTTGGGTCATCTTTATCTTTCTACTACATATGAGTGTGTAAGGAGTAAGGACATCATCTAGATTTTGAATTCTAGCAAGAAAGAGAGCTTATATCTATCTATAAGGATTTTACAGGCAACAACAGGGAGATACCCGCATGGTCTAACACTGTATCTCTTATAAATAAAAGTGGTGGTGCACTGGCCCTGCACTTTTTTCTGCTTCGTGTAAAAAGATTGCTGTTAGTTGGAAGCAACAGATCGGAAGGAAGCTGCCACGAAAATAAAAAGGTTTCTACGAATTTTGCGGAAAGCCTCTGCGGGTGGTTCACTATATACATATGCTCTTTCCACACTATGGGGTTTCCTTAAACTATAAGTTATACTTATCCACATTACATGTTGTGGTGCGGTACAAGTCTGAGATGCTAATAATGCTTCAATGTTTTTAATTCTTCACATTTTTAGGCCTTCAATTCAAGTTCAAACATTCTAATCTGGTTCAGATTCGACGAAGTTGCTACCATACTGCAGAAACTCCATAAATACTTTAGATATTTTCTTATCTTTTGTTTTGTAGGTGTCTAAATAAAGATTATATTTTAAAATGCCAATACAACTATCAATAATCAATTAATTACTTGATTAAAGGACCTTCCAACTTGATTTTATATTGCTCATATTGATTCCTTCAATTTAGTATATTAGTGTATTTATTTATGCATGTAGCCTGCCATAGCAAAGTTTCTTCACTTTGGATGAACTCATATTGAAGCGGAGCATGATTGACTACTTTTATCGAAATAAAAAGGGGTAATGTGATTGGATTAACTAAATCAAGATGGATAGGCCAGAAAATCGGATAAAATACATACAAGCGTATAATACTCCGATTTTGTGAGTATGGATGTCATAGACGTGCTCGAGATAAAATGGATGTATAATGTAATGCCTGTGAATAATGTTCATGAGGGAAAAATTATTGTTATGCATAATATGAAATATTGAGCCATGGAGGATAATGTATAAAAAAAAGTTCAACTTCAGGCAATCCGTAATCGTAATAAAGCCTATTACTATGGAAGGGCGCACATTGCATATTACATTATTATCCCGGATTCCATGCATCCATCCAGGATCCATATATATTCTAGTTTGGCTGAAGGATTAAAGAGATTCAAAAGTTGGAATAGGCAGTAAAGGGACTGATTTTCAAAGCCCCACAGATATCTCTTCTACTTTCAAGTGCCACTGTTACATACATTTACTATCATCTTCTGTAGAACCGGAATCCTATCGCATCTCTCTTCCCGGACGGAGAAGTACGTTGGAAAATGGACCATAATTTGCTTGGCCGAGTTGGATCCGATATCTGCTGGCTTTAACTGTACTACAGTCAAGAGGAGAGTACGCGTAGTCTAAACTACTAAACTTATATATTCATATTGTAAAACATGCTGGGATACAAATGTATTACAATGTAGCTCTCTTTAGGGACTCTATTTCTTAATATAGTGGTCTCTTGGGACATTTTTCTCCGGCTACTGGACATTGTACTTTCCCCTCTTTCACTTCAAAGACTCCAGCGTCCAACATCCAGCATGCTACATCTAAATCTAACTACAGTAGTATACCCCTATATATGGTCAATGACGATGGTGGTAGCCAGTCAGGCAAGTCGTCCTGAGTTTGAATTCGAATCTTTGCTTTGCATGGCTACCGAGGTCCTTTCTATGCAAAGTCAATACTTCAAGGAGAAAGGAGGAAGAAATCTGGGCACATTCGACAAATATCTTACGGGCCTGTCCTGAATGCTCATGTTATTTCGTCCTTCTCCTCCTCAGCTTCGAAGAACCTAGTCGAACTATCACACAAGTCAAGTCTCCAAGCCTCTAGGCCTTAAAGTCACTTTCCGTGATAAAATGTTCTGCATAAGGAGAAATTCCTGCCTGGACTGATGGAGATGGTAAATGAAAAAAGGTTGTAAAACTAGGAAACTGCTGCGGACTGAGAAAAGGGAACACAAGGGACATGCTTTTATGTCACATTCAAGTATTAAATTATACCTGATCTGGCCTCGTCGGAAGGAATTACATTTATGGGTAAAAGGGTCCTACAATTTTTACAAGACATCAGCTTTTAAGCATAGAAATGGAAGCGTTGACCCCTTGATTAGTGGATTTTTTACGCAGTGAACTGTAATTGGGAAGTATTGAAGTCCGCGATAATTAATCAAACTTTATTTAATTAATTCTTGGAAAGAGCAATTAGCAAAAGTTTATCATTAAATAGTAGGCAATAATTTATTAGTGTATGTGTGTGCCTGTTAGATGTCCATATTGTAGGCGTAGGTGGTTGGATACATACTGCTGGATAGAAATTATTGTGAACGACTCCACGGCAATAAGTTATTATTAGGGATTATGGCTTATAAAAAATGAGACTTCCTGCGTGTGCTTTGATACTGGGAAGAAATAAGGGAGAAAAGCACACGTCAAGGTATAAAGGCGTAATAAAAGCCATTGTCTTGGAAAATCAGCAACTGTTAATGACATGTTCATTTAATGCTTCGATTAACTTTCCTAGACTTTTCGCCTTTCTTACCTCAGAAATATGACTAAACCTGACAGAAAAACATGTCTTGAAGAATAAATGACAAAAACTTTCGGAAATGCTTTTCCTCTCTTATCATCATCACAGCTTTCCCATTTTCATTTGAGGATTATTGAACCCAACTCAATACAAAATCATTTCGAAATTCGGATGAAACATGAAGAAATATTGCAGAAAATAAAAATGCAAATCATTTCAGTAATTTTTTCACCCTTTCATTTTCTGTCTCCTCTTTTTTTACTTTCTGACTTGCCTGGCTGTAGTCATTAGCCCATATGCCACTGTAATTTGTAATTCAAAAGTCAATGTATTTTATTAACTCTGTTAGAAATGCAAGCCCCCAAGTAATTTAATGTAGATTCTATTTATGAACCAATATGGCTTCTAAATAAGTTTAGAATTGAACACGCGATTGGAGGATTGCACCATCCTTGGATATTCGGTTGAAATTGTCAACCGCTGAAAAGTAAATCCGGTGTGAGAAAAAATGAGATTCAAAGTCTAAGCCTTTGAATGTTGAATTTTGAACAAGTCTTGTGAAAAAATCACAAATCCTATATGCGCCACCCAACCCGTCCATAGTTCATTGCTGATAGTCCGTCCATTATGCAATCAGGATTCAGGGTGTGCAGGAGCACCCAATGCATAAATAAAAAATAGAAAGGAGTGAGCGATAACGAATCATCCAACCGGATTTTTGATTAGGCTTTCAAACTTTCAATGATTTAAAAAAATCTGTCTCACTCCCTTCTACATTTCAATTCCTTAGTTTTCAATGAATGGAAAGTAGATCGCATATGTACATTCATGTCCTCATGTCTGTCCTGCTCTTGATGAGATGTCAATGGCTCTGGCAAGGCGAATAATACAAAAGCAAAAGGATTGACTGGGTGCTAGATTTTTCTAGCACAATGAAATAGTCTACTTACTAAAAAACAGAATAAATTAGGAAATAAATTTATATCCTTATTTATAAAAAACGATCAACATCTCATAGTACAAATTGGAATTTCAAATGCCTAGTTAAGAATTCGATTCCCATTGTCCCCATCGATTTAGAATGTCAGATTCTAGGTGTAATTTTTTATAATAGGAAATCCAATTCCAGCCCAAGCCAGTATATTAACCTCCCATAGTAATCATTGATCCAGCCAGTTAAGTCCTCAGCCAAGGGAATCAAAGGTAAAAGAATTAACAAAATGAAAGAAACATTTTTGGACGTTAAAGAGGTTTCCATTCTATTGTAATACTCAACATCATATAAAGAAAGAGGTGTTCGGGAAAGGAAGCTAAAAGAATCCGGAGACTCAAAAGTCTACTGGCTGGAGATTCTAGATGGACAGCTAAAAAGCTGTAAGGGTATCGTAATCTTCCTCCCTTTAGAATTTGATATCACTCACTCACATATTATTATTAGTCTCATTCTCCTCAACAAACGAAAGAATAGAGGGTAACATGTCGAGCATCAGCACACCTTAGGATTCTAGATTGTCGACTATTACAGTACAAAGGTAGATGAGATGATATTATGTATGTAGGTTGAATTTCAAGAAGATTGGCAGCTGAATTCAATCCAAGAAATTTGCACCCCTTTTACAATGCTTTATTATGAGATGGAAGGGAGACGAACATTTAAGAATACCTACTTATCTTTACTATACATGGTATCGTACGTACGTAGACATGCAGTTAGGCATTACCCCCACCGACAACCCATTCTCAATCTGATTGAGTGTAGAAGAATGAATGGGTGCCCCATTTACATTTTTCCAGCTCGGTTTTGGTTTTGGCTCGCGTGTGATCCCGTTGGAATTAGAAATTAGAAAAAAACGGGTTAAAGGATCTATTTGAAGGTACAAAGGCGGATATAACAGGATATGCAATGTGTGCGAACACACACATACACACAAATAATATAATATAAGGCACAATGACTGATGTGTAAAAAAAAAAATACTAAGAATATGAACAAGTACCAAGGCAGTACCCTCTAATATTATGTAAGTTCCTCGGCTAAGCAACCTAACCCCTTGGAAATAGAATGGCTGGATTGGCTATTTTAAATGGATTTTGTTTGATAAAAAATTGTAACCCTTTTTGTGCATCCCTCCGATTAACACGGACTGAAATATATTATCCTTAGAATCCTTACTCATTCAATATGTACATGTGTAGGCCTACTACACTACCTATAATTTTATAGGAATGATCATATCAGGATGATGATGATTCAGGTTATTTGAGACCAAAGGCTTGTGTAGTACCGAACGGCTGCTTAACCGACTTCAATTCATTTCCATTCGGAATTCATGCCACGATGTGCCAATCTCTTGTAGCTATAGAGGAAATGCTAATGAAATTCTTTTCAAGTCCCAAATTTATTCAGAACTATTATACCTTGCTAGAATTCTTGTGTTGAGTAGACCTAACCCGTTACTCTACCTCTTTCAGGCTCGAAAAAACATCCATGCATAGATGCATACAAATCCAGGTGACTGTGCCTACTTGTAATACTAAAGCTTATTTTGACTATTTATTTATGCATCAAAAAGCTTAGAAGCTATAGAGGAAAACGTCTAGAGTTCCCGAGTTCTAGGCTGAATAAATTTATTCCAGTATGTATTCATATCCATTTTTTGCATGCTAGAACTTCCTCCTATCTGGTCTGTTGATTCAGCCATGTTTAAATTCCCGATTTGATAACTTCACACGGTGTTTACTTCCTACCATTTAATAATACAATAGTAAATTACGTGATTAAACGGCAAAGTATGTGATGAGAAAATTGTGAAATATGGAAACCCACAAATTCTGTACTTAAGTGAAAGTGAAACATGAAACGACCCAAAAGATTTTTTATCCATTTTATAAAATACACGAGATACCTCGAGCATAAAAACATTTAAGCAAATATCAAATAACTCTTGAGACCCTGAGAAGAGAAATGGAGTAAAAAACATTTCGTTTAAAATGCAGGTTTCGTTTCCTTCTGTCCAACAGGGCACACAGAATCCAGTGCAGACAATCACTCAAACTCCGGTCTTGATTTCCTTTAACGTGGAGCTCTAAAATTCTACCATTTCTCATACATAATAAGCAAGCCCGTATGTCCTTGGGTAAAAACGGGTAAATGTCCCATATCCCGTCAGGTTCTTTACCTCAAATTCCAAATTCTTAGCGTACATTTGGTATAGGGAAACTATACATATGTATCCGTCCCTACGGTCTTATGTATCTATAAACCTATTGAGCATTGAACTGGTGATTGAGCAACTGAAACGAGACGAGTGCTGGTAATCTGAATTGGAAAAAAGATTTTTGAGTACTTTCTGAGGGTGAATACATTTTACTTGGAACTCCAACTTAGCCTATCTGCTTATGTAGGTATACGGTCGGTTAAAATGCTTAAAAGACTGCCAAACTCGAGTCTTTGTTTGTGTAAGGAGAATGAGGTCCAGATTCATGCAATTCCTCCTACAAATTCAACATTCAAGCAGTTTGAAAGGTTTCCTTATTGAAAAAAGAGAAGAAAATGCATAAAACATTGTCATCTTTGAGGGATTCGATTCTTTCTGCGGGTATCTGGCTCCATACTCTCTTAGCTAGTATTCTTCCTCCCTCAAAAAAGTATAATGGAGTGGTCATTCCTTTCTCCTAGTGTAAACAACAATCCCCTCTTGTGCCTCCGGTTGGGTAGTTTGGGTAGAGCTAGCTTACAAAGTATTTTCATGCAAATCATCCAGCAATGCAAATAAGGGCTCTCTGTGTTTCTACAGCGTAGGAAATCTAGAATTCTACCGAGGATCCTCAAAAGAAATCTTACTCTTGCCCTTTCGCTATTCCATCATCTCTTCTGATCTCTCTGTTCAAAAACAGCAGATTCAACATTCGACAGGCAAGGTTGGACATCAACGTCCAGTCATCCGCTAATGCAAGCAAATATCCTGAAACTATCCAAATATCGATAAACCCAACCAGACCGAGCCAATCTGGAATATAAAAGCTTTTTTTTATCCCCTCGGAAGAAAAAAACCCACTTAACATATTCAATTTCAATTCAGTCCTATTTGTAATAAAAATATTTTTATAAACTGTAGGCAAACTACCGCCTTATACGAGAGTATACAAATTATCCCAGAGGCCCAAGATATGAAGAAATAATATAAGACCAACGTTGTTTATAGGACAAGATCCTTCCATTATATTAAAAGAAATTGAGCCCTGTTTAGAAGCCTATTCGGAAAACTTGAGAAAATTTGATATTCTTGCAAGACATTATTTTTATATATTTTTCTGCGTAAATTGTAATAGTAGTAATCATTCGGGTGCCCGACAGAGTCCTAAATTATAGCAGCTTGGTAATTTGTAAATACCTAAGTGCAGCTCCAAAGTTCCCCTATTCAGTTTCCCTTCCTTCACAAAATATTGCATTTGCAATGAGAACGACGGCCTTATACACGAGATGATGGCATCTTTTTTGGTGATTACTTATAGTCCCCACTTACTATTTGAAGCTGAACGGCATGAAGGGATCATATTATATTTATGCAGGAAAGAACATTTTCATACCCAGAGAGTAGGCCAAGTCAACAGACAAGGAACAGGACAAAATAATAAAAGCTTGACTGAGAAAGGACGTAATCTCCATAAAGTAAAAACTTGTGTAAGACTGACTTCTCTGGATTCTGGACCCTCATCATCTCATCCCATTTTTCCTAGAAATCGTAAATTACTCCCAGACTTCCCAGCTATGCATATTTACCCTCAAATCATATTTCAGCAGGCTAGTCCAGGCAGACCCTTCAATTTCCTTTTTCGTTTCCTGGCCGAAATGGCCCTGAAGGTCTCTTCTTACTTAACATCCACATAATCCAGGCCAAAAGTACCTTTCCATATAGATACTCACCCCATGTTACATTGGACTAGCCATCTCCTTAAACTTGTTAACTGACAGATCATGCCATGGTATACTGCTACATATATATCTCCTTTGTTCTAGTAATCCCTATCCATACAAACACACGCAAAAATTATATACTCAAGCTGTGAGATAGCTGAGTGATGGCCCTTTTTCGTCTGGAAGAAACCCTTGCAAAAAGGTTAGTAATTTGCAAGACAAAAAATTGCGAAGGGTGAACCCCTTAACAATTTCTGTATCCAACGGCTTCTACAAATCAGAACATTTGAACTCCAGAATTCAAGTCTGGAAACGATTACTGCGTTTTTCTAAGGAAATGAGGTTAATGATTATTCAAGACAGACTAACCTACATAGCATACCAATTGGAATCAGTATGTAAGAACGAACATTCCAGAATATTTACCCATTTTATTAAGTTACTTGTACATATATATAAGACGATGATTCAAGCTTGTATAAATTGGTTTGGTGCCGAGGAGCAGTCGCCAGTCTGTTGAGTTGATGATTACATCCAGAAAAAACCCGATAATTTCATGTGAACCGTGGGTCTCGAGTCTCGAGAAGTAAATAAGCAATTTCCTATGCATACTTGCCAAACCAGATCAGAATCAAGGAATCAAGCTCACAGGCTCCTTACTCATCATTAGGTGAATATTAAATCAGGAATATTTGCATGATTATGTCATCCCAATAATCTTCCTTCATTTCTCACAATTGTTTCGCCTCCATGATGCAATATTCAATCTAGACTCACAATGTTTCGTAAATTAGAGGAGGGTGAGTCGTTTCGTGAAGAAGGGGAGATGCTGAAGGAAATTGGACAAGTATTTCATTAGAATACGATGAAATTATTTCTGTGTTCCCTTTCTGCCATTCATAAGCAAATACGCTCAAAGTCTTTGTTCGTCTAGGGTCTAGACTTCAAACTACATCTATAGAGTCCACAGAAGATTGGGCGATATAGTCTGTATACGATATACCACCTACTACAAGTCCGGACGAATAATATATTAGGAAACAGGAGCTATTTGCTGACAGAAATGAGAATTTGGGGAAAACTTCCGAGTCTGTTGGGCATGTGAATGACAAGAGGAAAAGTACCTGAGTACAGACACCCTCACAACTCACAATGCCACATTACCAAGTAAGTATGGTGACCAACCCTGTGGTTGCATACATACAATGTCTGCTCAGGTTTAATTAAATATTAAACATTCACCCAGTTCCTGGAAACTATTTTAAATAGCATCTGTCCCACGTAAAGTTAATTTGCAGTTGTTTAACCCTTGAATCATCCTATGTAAATTTAGGAACATGAACAATCTACCCTCAATAATTATCCAAATTGGCCAGGAAATGGTCCAAGGTTGTAAGAATTATTTGTTTGCAAACTTTCAAGTAAGCATGCTCTCCTGTCCTTTTTTATGCTGAAATGCAGATGAGTTGCGATACGGTGGCGGAATAATTTTGCACAGAAATGGGAATAATAATGGAGTGGTGGACGGTGTGGAGATTTCCATTTTCGGGTAAACTAGACTCGGGTCCCTTTTTCCGGAGTGATGTGAGTCAATTGACCTCCCCCGACACCCCCTATCGATTGACTACTTCCCGAATCCGATGTCCATAAGAAAGCATCTCTCGCACACTCTCGCCTCTAAGTGTATACACCGACTCTCCACAAGCCCTCTGATCTGAATGACCATAATCACTAGTGGGTACAAGAGTGTGAGTATATGCATATCTACATGCACATACCTACATATCAGGAACTATAGTACCCAAAGCAGTACGTTATAACATAAGAAGGGAGTTGGACAAAAATCGTTAGAAAAAGCTTTTCGGCTCTTCTCTCCTCGCCTTTAATTATATTCGACACTTGGACACTTATATATAGACTTCATCATAAAGGGAGTCTATCGACCCTTCTTGTGCGAAAAACCTCCTTTCCACATCTACACACACTTTCTTCCTCGCTTTTACTTTTCTCACCATCTCCATCCTCTCATCCTCCACCATCACCAATTCACCAGCTTTTCTAATCCGAACAGACGCTCATGCACAATGCAATTCACTCCTCCATGCCCCAGCAGCCATATATAGTCGTGGTCACTACTATTTCAGAGTATGTCAGCATACCAACATCTTCTATAGGATTTTCACCAAATACCTTCAAAGTACAAGTCCCTATCATCTCCACTTGTCTTTACAATCATCTTATTTCTCACAAGTCCATCCATTCCATTCCCACTTACTTTAGTCAGATCTTTTTCCTTTCAGTCCGATGTTTTCATCAGAGGATCTATTATATAAAAGCACCAGCCAGGACTCAGGAGACACCGGCTAAGCCTGTGTTAATATATAAAGCATCACTGCTACACCCTGTCGTGTCACATCCTTTTAAGACGAGATACATATTCCAATTCTGTCTCTCTCTGTCTCTATCCTCTCCGTTCCCAGTCATTCCATCAACGGTATCAACCTAACACCATACTATACGTAAGTTAATATGAAATACCAAGATCCCATCAAGACTAAATCTAGATTCTAGCGTTTAGACTCTACAGAGAGAAAAATCTTATCTCTTTCACACTTCCAAAGTTCCAATCTATAAAGCGTTCTATAAAACAAATCTGGACTTGCTGCTTTTACTTTGGTGAAAGCTCAGGTCGAGTCAAGCTGGAGAGTAGAGGCTCAAGGCTATATTGTATACCTAGTAGTTGAACATCCCTGGAATCTAGGAGTCCCTCCATTTATTCCTATGTATTTGAGTATTTGAGTGTTGAGTGTAAAGTAATGTGTATAAATGCCCCTGGAAATAAGAATGAATCTGGGAGTAAAGTAGAAACTAAAGGATGGAAAGGACTAGAAGACAAAGCCCCTAAAGTCCACTTGAACATCCACTTTCCAATAAAATAGTTAATTAAAAGACCAAGTGTGAAGATTCCCTCGGTCCGACTTACCAAACAGTACTAAGGTCCCATACTGCTTACACATCCTATACTGAGCTCTGTCTAGAGATTCTGAGAAATTTCCATCCTTTCAAACTCCTTTTATCTACTTAACTTAAATTTACCATTCTCAATTCCTACTTTTTAATCTCGTGTCTGCCCTTTTTCCTTATTCCCTTTCTCTCTTGTGAGAAAAGCTTAGAAGACATCAAAAAGAAGTTGGAGATAAGAGGTTAAGTCGACTGTGTCATGTTTACTCCGGTTTTCTTGAATCTTAATTCTTAACGCGTCTGTAAGAAGCTCAAAGGAAGTACGATTGAAACTTTGAACTTAAATGGAAGTTTGGTAAGAATTTCGAACAAGGATCCTTCGACCCCATATTCATTGAGGAGCCCTTCTTCTTCTGCGCATAATAATAGTACAATAAAGAAATGCTCATAAATCCGACTGGAATGTCAGGACCATTCAAATTGCACATGTTGTGTAATAAATTGACTAAAGAAAATGCATTAGTTAACAGTACATAAAATCTGCTTCATATAGCATCACCGAAAACCAAGGTTCATGATATAACAACAGCAAAGTAAAACGGCATTTATAAAAGAGAGCTTAAGGTAAGCCGTATATGAGATGATGAGGATGATGATGATGCAAGTTCCTTTATTATTGTGATTTCTTTGTAGGTGTATGAACTGTCATGTCAGCTAGAGGTGAATTGAAAATTATAAAAGACATCGTCAGGGCTAGCGGTGGTGGGGGTTTAAAGTACAGGTAAAATTTTCAAGTAAACGAAATACCTTGAGCAGGGAGCAGTTTTCTGTTCATGCTTATTAAATAAAATTTGCCTGATCATCCTCACTATATATATAGTTCCAATTTCAAATCGTATTGGTAACTAGCATTATGCATTTAGACTGCCATGCCTATGGGGTTTTTATCGATCTTCTACCAGGATAAAATTGTAGGACTTTATTGTTATCCCCACATAAGGAAATATGCAGTTTCCCAACAACAACAGGACACCAACGTTTATTACCGTTGCATCAATGAGACAGGTTTTAGCGTGACATTCGGAGTTCAAAATTCAGATGAAACACTTTCAGTGAGGGAGGATATGCCATCATGATGATGGATGAAGAAGTAGCATGACAGACGTAGCCAAATGGTATTGATATTGCAAAGGTAAACCTAACGGTCCTGTCGTCGGAGTTTTTAGGCAGGAAGGAAGACTAGCTAATGGAGCATAATTTGTGCTACCATTAGTCTAGCACTTTAGAGAATTTCCTTGTTAAATGGTCAAATCATGCATACCTCAAATGAATATAGTTTCCAAGTAGCAATAGACAATTTAACTCAAAATGATTCCCATTTTAGTTTTTATTGAATTTATAACGTTTAAAATGATATTATGCCCCTTGAAAAAAAACGACACGGCAGCTACACTTGCAAATTTTATGAACTTACGTCTATACATACATATATTATGTATACAGCCTTCACTACTTTACTTTGCTTCACGGTGTCAAGAAATGATATATGTAGCTATACAATTCAAAAGACTGGCACTTGTATC
>JAQFZA010000696.1:0-14341 GCA_034695115.1 Desoria olivacea | reverse complement strand
GTCCCGGACATTTAGATGGGCAAATTTCAAACCCCTTGGGAGTGAGGGCTCGCTGGCAATCCGAATGTCAAGAGAAGGAACTTTACGCTGATTTTCCAAGCAGCGAGAGCAAGTCCACAGCAACAGCGAACAATTATAGTTAGGCTGATGTCGTTTTAAGCAAGCCTCGTGAAAGTATAATTTGCAAATATCACAATTAAAGCAGTTTCTTCGTAATGGATTTTTGAGGCAAATTTCATAAGTCGGAGGAGGAGGTTCATCAACAGAAATACAAAGGTCACATTTCCAATCCAATGTATTGTTACCGACATAAATAATGTCCAAACAGTGACTATGAAATAAGTTGGAGCACTCAGAGTTAGAGCATTGGACACTAGTCTGGTTTTTCTTCTTTCTGTCTACTAATTAGTTGCACAGACGGCAAACAAAAGGCATTATAAAGCTGAAGAAGACAGTAGAATTTCAGCTTCAGCATATTCTTGTCAACTTTCCATACAGACAGGACGAGGAAAGGTCAAAAATGTCAACAGATTTACGTAAGTCTTTCAATTTTCGATCAGAATTCGAAGGGTGAAGAGTGGGTCCACACTTAAAAACTATTCCCATTGAAATTGATCAAGTATAAAGATCAGGATGAATTAATTACTAAATGTTTGAAGTAGAGCTCAGTAAGCACTGCAGCAGATTGTGAGATTGAATTTTTTCATAAAGTTTCATAAATCAAGCGATTTAGTTTCTAACTATTATGTTTTTTTTTCCTACCATATTTATATCCAGATTTGTGGAAGATTAATTAAAAGGAATTAGCAATTGAGAAACCACCGTTCTATCGTTACGTATTTATTAAATTGTATACATATATACATAAACCAGGATTTATGTTTTAAATCGTCAACCATTTCATTACAGCCTTCATGCATTTATTTTCGTCATGAAGACAGGGGAAGACTGATTCTTAATGAAATGGAAATCTAATTTTAATGTTAACATCCGTAAATATTAATTTTCTCCACGTTGTTTGTAAATAACTGTCTCTAACTAAGAAATATTATGTAATTCCTTTAAATATTGGTAGCTTTATCCTTGTTGGATGTTAAGGGTGGATCCTGGTGGGAGGAGGAGATCTTCAGATGGCATGTGGGGTTCCACCTTTCCGACTAGAACTCGGTACTTCTTTGCAATCAAGGGCCAATCTGTCACAGTCTCAATTCGTTGCTGACTTCCAACACTTAGAGTAGAGCCAAATGCTTGTAATGCACTTCCTGGCCCCATTGGACTCACTTGGGCAACGCTCAGTCTCATTATGTCCGACACTACAACATCAATAAGATATTTAAATCATCAATTCCGCATTATCCATATAACTGAACTTTCATCATTAAGAGTTGAGTAAATAAGGGTAAAAGTATTGAGGTCGAACATACCTCTGGGGGTCATCTGCGTTTTCTTGAAAACTGCCTTCCACCTCTGCTTTGGAGTCGGCTTGCCAAAGGGGAATAAATTTGCACCCACTCCAGCACGAGACCCTCCAGCCGCCTTCCGTTTCAACGGATTAAATGGCTCTGCAAAGTCAGAAAACATTAGAATTTAAGTTAATTAATAGTTTCACATTTATTTAAGTTATTTTTCTTTGGAATGACGATCACCTTTGGCATTTTTGCACTTGCGGTAAATCCAAATGAACCAGGAGGTAAATAAGTTGATTGGGGAAGGGGTTGCTGAAGTACGATGCATATTTCGAATTAGCTTTGCCAGACCATATTTCCATTCGATGTCCGACTGCGCCTGGATTCTTTGGTATGTATCAGACATCATGGCAATGAGAAGATTGATCAATACAACAACGGTGACCAACATGTACACGCCAAAAAAGATTTTAAACAAAATCAGCGTCCAGTCCGGTTGCCCCAGCGTTTCAATTTTCAGGTCGCCTGCTCCATTTAGACCAAAGAGGGCGAAGAACAACAATTCAAATGCGTCGATCGGGGTCACTCGAACTGAAAGGAAAACATATTTTCAATTCCTAATTCATGCGTACTTAGTTATTAAGAATAATTAGTAAGGAATTCCGCACCCCCCGATGGAAGTCCATTGGTAAGAGTTTTCGGAGGCTTATCATCAGCAGTTGGAGCTCTACGTTCATGAATCGGGCTATTAAGAGCAGACATGACGAGGGAGAATCCAACCATAAAGATGGCCAACACGGCTAAGAATCTAGCAAGATCCTTCATGAGATTTCCAATGATAATTGCCCAAGGTCCAAAGAGGTAATGGAAGGAGAGGAAGTCGAGGATTTGGACACAGGCCAACAGTACGGCCATCCCAAACAGTTGGTTCCGTAGATACAGAAGCGTTCCATACCAAGACTTGTGCAAAAAGAAGCCGATGCAGTGCAACAACACCCCCATAATAGTGAATACCAGCACTGCTACTTTGATCCACCCCAGACCTGCCTTATCGCTGGGGTTCGCCACCTTCATTGGGAACAAATATTCTAGTCAGTCATAGTTCAGCAATTCTAACATCCAACTTGCAGGTTGTTAGCACATGAGCATAAATTACCTCAGAGATGATGAGTCCAGTTAACCAGGCAAGAAGAATCCACTCAAACCAAAATGGGAAGAGGTTCGTGCGAATGGGCAGAACCGGATAAATCGGAGTCACACTGGTCAGGCAGAGAAGGATCATGAGGTGGATGTGTGAGGTCAAGTAGGACATGAACTTAATTATAGGAATCTTATAGAATCTGTGACCTAGGGGAAGGGAAAATATAATCCAGACTGGTGGACAGACAATAAAGGTGGCGAAAAGGAGAAGGAGTTTCCAATTAGCCCAGGTCAAGTTCCCGACCCACAACTCCCCAAGATATCTCTGGACGACGGTATGGGCGATCACTTCCTTCTGCTCATTTTCGATCAACACGTCCAGAAATTCCACGCCTTTTCTGTCCACGGACTCCAAAATCTTGCCGGCAGACTCGGCGGCTGCGGAAAGTGCAAGGAGCTCTGCGGCCATGGCTTCGCAGTGCTTTGAGGCTGTGATCAAGTCTTTGGCTCTCTCTTTTTCCTAAACCATCCAACAAAATTTACAATGTTTTACATTCTAAACTTTATTAAGGGTTTTAAATGGACATTACCTTTGTGGATAGGTTGATGAGAATATTGGATAATTTGGCTGAGACATCGCAAGGAGCTGGGGATGAAAGGACGAACTCGTCAATTGGCTCATTATTTGTGTTCTTTCCACACACGGTTAGATTGTACACAAACTGGGAAGAAGTCAGATCATTATTTACTCTCCGTGTATTTTCAACACTGCATAATTTGTAATTAAAATAATTCTCAATAGTTCTACCTCTTTGTCGTCCATAAGACCATACGTGTCGTGTTCCTTCTTCATGAGGTAACTCAGCACAGCGATGTGATTCTCTGCGGCTGCAAACCAAATTGGCGAATGTCCCTTGGAAGTCTTTGCTAATGGAGAGGCTTGACTTTCTACAAGTAATTTGATGACATCCAAATGACCAGCTTTTGAGGCACAGATTAGAGGAGTCCACAGTTCCTATGAAATTATGAAATTATGTACAATTAATCATATCAGTTCAATTTGAGTGTAAACTAAAATACAGTCAGAGTCAATTGCTGACCTTATCGATGGCATCAATTTCAGCTCCTTGGCCCAGAAGAACTTCGACCATGTGGATGTGACCGTGAATCGCTGCAATATGAAGACTTGACTTCCCGCTTGCATCTTTGCTTTCCAACAGCTCGGAAGATCGACTTAGGAGGAGGCCAACGACGGTCGTGTGACCTCCTCGACAAGCCAAATGAAGGGGGTTGAAGCCCTAGCCAATTTATTACGTTGTATTATCTTAATTACGGCCTTTATACTCAATCAGTTATCAACATGAAGATAATAACAGAATAATCCGTACGAGATTTGTGGTTGGGGCATCGACTTGGACACCCTGGGAGTTAAGAAGTAATCGAACGACGTTCTCCTCTCCAGAATAGGAAGCCAAGTGAAGGGGTGTTAAACCTGACTCCGTTCCAAGTTCCTTGACGAAGGCAGCCAAGACCGAAATCGGAGGCTCGGATGGAGTTGTTGGGGAAATGTATGGCAGCAATTCTCGAACCATTTCTATAAAATGTAGTTCAGTATCAATAATGTCTTCAGAATTTGTATGACCCATGAAAGGTCTAACTATGACCTTTATAAAAATGTCTGCTATACCTGTCTGTCCGTAATAGGCCGCAATATGCAGAGCCGTCAAGCCCAACTTCCGACTTGTGAACTTGATGGCATCATCTGAGCCCTTGAGAACGTCCAAGACATTGGTGTGTCCGTTTTTGGCTGCCAAGAGGACTGCTGCATAACCCGCCTGTAATGTTCATATGCATACATACACTCATTAAAATGAAGGCTTAGTAAACCCTGTAATGTTAATTAAGGATGGGGAATTCTCATACCCGATTCTCATCACTAGGAGTTGCCCCAGCGTCGATCAACGCTTTGACTAATTCAGCGTGCCCACCCTCGGCAGCCAATTGCAGGGCAGTTGAGTCCGTGCTCCGATTCCGGGCTGTAATCACGCCTGTCTTATCGAACTTCATGAGCTCCTCTAATACTGATACAGAACCTTGCATGGCAGCCAGGTGAGCACAGGTACTTCCGTCCTGCACACCAAAATATTTACGTAATTAAAACGCATGTAACAACTATATGCCCTGACGGTGTAGTTTAAATAGAAAGAAGAAAATACTTTTGTTGAGCTTGTGACAAGGGAGTTCTGGTGCTTGAGGAACAATTTGATAACATCTGAATGATTGTTTTGGGCTCCCAAGTGAATCGGCTTCTGTCCCTTCTCATCCGAGGCATCTGGACTGGCACGAAGTCCCATCAGCAGTCGACAAACTTCCAGTTGTCCAGCTTCGGCTGCCAAGTGCAGTGGTGTTTGTTTTTTCTGAAATTACGAAAACATTGCCCCGTAATTTCTGACTAGCTCTGGACTTTGAAAAAATCTGACGAGGTAGTGGGTGTCCAGAAGACAAGCTTACCAAAGTGACGGCATCCACAGAAGCTCCGTGCTCTTGAATAAGATTTAGGCACAACTTGGTGAATCCCTTCGTAGCAGCTAAATGAAGGGCTGTAAATCCCACCCGAGATTTGGCATTTATAAATGCCTTGTGCTTCAGTAGGATTCCACAGATTTCCTACACATTCAAATATTATATACAATAACAGTTAGGAAGAAGACACTTTCCTCTCAATAATCAGAACCGATTGTATTCATCTAATATATTATATAAATCTTGTATCATGCCATGAACTCTCAAATAAGTCTACCTGGTAACCATTTTCAGCAGCTAAATGAAGGGCAGATCGACCCTCATTGTCAAAAACGTCCACCCTGGCATGGTTCTCTAGAAGCGTCCTGACCACAGCCGTGTGCCCTTTGTGACATGCAATGAGTAGAGGTGACCATCCCTTGGAGGATTGCTTATTCACTGCCCGTTGACACTCCACTTGGGTCATCCGACTCAGCATTTCCTTTAGGATGTCATTGTTCCCTTCCCGAGCACAGTAGTGGAAGGGGGTCTCATGCAACTACAGGATAAAACAGAGGGGGCACAATTAAATACTAATTGACATTATACATGGATCTCCCATTCCTTAACAATTCCTCAAGTATGAGAGGACATACGTCCTTCGTAGGTTTGGACACGGAAGCCCCTCCGTCAAGGAGCATTTTGGCGATTTCTCGTCCCGGATGGAAGTCGGCCTTGGCAGGTGGGGCCTTCTCATTGGATTCCTCCACCTCCTGCTTCAGGATGGACGCATAGTGAAGGGCACTCTCCCCTTTGAGGGTGCACTGATTAATGTAGAGGCCCATGTCCGCCTCCCCCTTCTCGCGCTTGATGTACTGCAGTAGCTCCTTCACCACCCGGAGGTGTCCATGTCGACTCGCTAAATGCAACGGCGTCTCCCCTTCCTGAAAAACAAGTACAGACATTAAAAACATTAGTTCAATTTGTTAAAGAGCTTAGAAGTACATTACAAAATCCCAGTGATTAATATTGACTAATATTAGATTCAGTTATGACAAGACTATGCATAATCAGAACGGGGCACTACTAATCTTAAGACATTCATTTTACTATTCAGGAATCTAATAAAGTTTTAATTACTATTCAAGTGCAGAACTTCAACATTTGACCTTTGACAATAGACTAGTCCATCAACATTTACGAGGAGTTGTACGTCGTTCGTAACTACAATATCGTCGTTCTGAACAAATTTCCGCCGATCCTATAAAACGGAAAGCAAATGACCCGACAAATTGGTTTGTCGTATCTGAGAGAATGAAAATGAGGATGACATTCATAGTCTACAAAATCGTATGTCTGTCGAGTTAACCAATTCGTCGGATTGAGTATTGAATCCATCCATAATTAACATCAAAATATATAAATGCAATTTAATGCACTCTTGTGTTCTTATTATAATTAAAATTTGTTTTCGATGTCGTAATCCAATAATCGGCCTTTGAGACAGATGGAAAACTATAATAAACCAGCTTAACCATTAATTCCAATGTAAAGACAAGAAGGGTCAAGGCAAAAGATCAGTATTGACCTGTAAAGTGCAAAACTAAATGTCCTGAACATTTAGAGTGAATAAAAAGGAGTAAAAAATGAGCAAAAACTGGGCTGGAGGTGCGGGGTATCGATCCCCGTACCTCTCACATGCTAAGCGAGCGCTCTACCATCTGAGCTACACCCCCCGATTGAAAAACCTCTGAGGGTTATCCCATTTTGAAAGGAGCCTTTTCATTCCAATGAATTGACATGGATTGACCTAGTAGAGACTTTTAATTAATCCAACTTTGTATTAAATATCTCCTTTCACTTTTAAGAGTTGTGGTCGATGGGCGAAGTAATAAATAGCCTTTTGCAGGACTCCGTCTAAACTATTAGCCAAACCAGTCTTCCTTCCTCACAGACTGAATTGTACAATTCAGTACAGGTCAGTATAAGTCAGTATGTTCATACAATACGAGGAATATAGGTACATATGTAATATAGGAATACATGGCTTCTCTAAATAGCCTCAAGACTGCTTCTTGGAGTCAATAATTATTCGCTCTTAATATATGAGGGATAGCGGATAAGATCTTATCTTCCAATTAGAATATACATTAGAATATGTCAAAGATAAGAGTTAAAAACTAAATAATCTTTTCCTATGCATAAGACTTAATCCTCAGACTCTTTGGATTTAAACTCCCAGTTTTAGCAACGCAGTCAAATTTGACTTTGTATGGATGAGTTCTTTCAAATATTAAAATTGCGGATTCTTTAATTTCTGAGCTGAAAGTTGTAGTCTGGAATTAAGTAGAAGGGATGCCTTCTTAAATGGAAATATTAATATCAGGTACCTACATACGTTAAATTATTACTAGGAGACTTATTGCAGAATATGAGAGTTTAAGATTGTAGACTAAGGTTGTAGTCTAGGATTGGAAGGATAGGTCTGTAGGTCTGTGTATTAATTATTAATTAAATTATTAATTAAACTGGAGAGAGGTAGACAGAATAGGAAAGCTACATACGATGCTTTGATAAGGAGACGACTGCATGAGAGTTTAGGTCAGGTTAGGTTAGTTCAGTAATTAATTCTCATTTCCATATCCACCTTCTTATCAATTGTTTGTTAGGCAGCAACTGACAAAATACCAACAACTCCGGCAAGAACTAATTGTAAGTCAGACAGTTCAGTTCCATAGTTCCATACAGAGTTCAATATTCTACAGATTCGGGGGATTCCGGTACATTCCCTAACTTCCTTCTTATTTTATTCAAGATAAGTGTCACAGCCACCTCTACCATGGACACTACTGGCCCTCAACACCCTCAAAAGTTATTATCGTCGGAAATGGATGAAATATCCCTAGAAGATGAAAGTGGAGTAAGTTTAAATGTTTCTTAATATGCGTTTGGAATGTTATGGATTGGATGGAGTTGAGGACCCTTACGACTTCTCTGTAACTTGGACACGATGAGATGGACAATATTCCTGTTTTTACAATTTGGAGGCTAATGAGGTTTTGAGGACAGACGGTAACAGATTTCTCTTTTATTTTGTGCAGGAATCCATGGTTTATGAGTATGAGGTCCCTCATGACATCTACAACATTCTTTGTCTTCCATGTGACAACGACTGGGAACCGGACACTCTGGAGGAAATTGACCTCTTTTTCACTCCCCTTGATGACAATAAACCAACTCCTCATGACCTTAATGATGCCCCTAAAAATGTTAAAGATTTCGAGGTTGCATCACCAGAAGGCATTCCAGCTCCGTGGTTAACGATGTCTGCAGAAGACAAAGACACGAAGTCAAAAGAAGACCTCCGAGTCCAAACTCACCAAATGCCAAAGGCAGAACAGTCGTTGAACTTTACATTTGAATCCAACCACATCAAACTTCCACCTCCACCACTGTTCTTCCATCTAACAGAATCCGTCTATCTTAATCAAATCAAAGCTGTAGAAAACACGTCCCAATCCAAACATAAATTGAAATCGTCCTCCACCCTGCTAACATCTCCATGCACCACTTGCAAACAACCTTTCAAGACGAACCAGTACAACCAAGACCAACGCACCTTCTGTCACCCAGTCTTCTTTGGAAAGACGGAGGAGTTTGAAGACGACACGAGGAGCCCCAGCCAGAAAAAGTGTCACCAATGTCCAAAATGTCCCCAGCAGTTCACCTTCAAAACCGGACTGCATCGACACCTCTTCAGTCACATGGACTCATCAACGCAGGGGGAGATAATGAAGGGCTGGAAGCACGAGTGCAACGTTTGCCACCGGAAGTTCAGATTCCCTTCACTTCTCCAGCTGCACATGCCAACCCATTCGGACGACAGGAGATTCAATTGCGAGAAGTGCACAAAGACATTCAAAATCAAGACAGAGTTGTACCGCCATCGAAGAACTCATATTGAAGGACATGGATTCAAATGCTACTTCTGCAATACTGGCTTCACTGCCATGTCAGGCCTGAAAGAACATTTGGTGACCCACACGAGAGAAAAACCCTTCCGGTGTAGCCACTCAATTTCAAACTGCAGGAAGGTGTTTGGAACCAAGAGTAAATTGAACTTACATGTAAAAGGCGTTCATAAAAATATTCGACCTCATGCCTGCTTCCAATGTACACAAGCATTCACACAGAAAGGAGACTTGACCCGACACGTTAGGAGAGTTCATCCAATTCAGTTCACCATCCTACCAATGCCAATTCAGAATCTGTAATCCCTTCCACCTTTCATTAGCACTCGGTCTCAAGTTACAAAGTACGCCTCTAACAGTTCTTAAGAATGTACGTAAGTAAATATTTGTTGGATTAATAAATTATGCCAGTTCCGTTTAAAAAGATTCACAAATTTCTCAGGACGCTTCCCCATCGTCTCTCTGCATTATTTTCTAAGCATTCTAGAAAAGGAAGTGAGATATGGCCATCTCTCGATGTCTCTATTATAATTAATTAAGGTTATTGAGGTTAAAGTTCTGGACTTGCCTTAGAAGTTTTCTCAAGGTTAGCCCCGTCTTGAAGTAGAAGTCGGATGATTCGAAGCCGCCCATGTCGAGCTGCAACGTGGAGGGGCGTCTCACCATTCTCCATCGTTATGTTCGGATCGGCCCCCGACTTGAGTAACATTTGAGCACACTTTTCACCCTCGTCGACACGGGCTGCGATGTGCAAGGGCGTCTCCTTGGCTGAGCCACCTAAAATCCCCCCAGTCAATCCAAATCAATTACTCCCCCACTGAATAGTACTTTCAAGTTGTAAAAAACTTATTAAAACTATTTTAGAGTCCCCTCTGACCTTTGATATGAACTTGGGCACCGTGTCCCAACAAGGTTTCCACAACATTTGGTCGCCCAGACTCCACTGCTATGTGAAGGGCTGTGTAGTTTTCCTTTGGGATTACATCAGGCGTCATTAGTAAAGGAAACAATTGAAAAGTTTAAACTTTCGAAAAAGTTCAAAATTTCAAAAAAATTCATAATTTCGTTAACTTTCAAAATTTCGAAAAAGTTCAAAAAAATTAATAATCAGAACATTTCTAGAAATTCCCCTCCTTACGTTCGTCACGGCGTCAACTTTCTCTCCTTTTTCAAGGAGTTTGCTGATCATGGCTGCATGTCCGTGTCTGGAAGCGATGTGAAGACTCCTTGCTCCACCCTACAGACATCAATAAGATTAATTACACGTAATTCATATTTAAGGGTCATGAACTGTAAACTAATAAATGTCATTTTAGGCTGAAGTGTAGTGAGGGGAACCTTGTTGGGCATTTGGAGAGGAACGCCCTTTCTGAAGAGGGCCATCGCCGTCTCCGGATGTCCATGAAGGGAGGCAATGTGCATAAGTGTACTTCCATCCCTCGTCCTCTCGAACACGGACACTTTGAACTTGTCAGCCAACAACTCGATTATCTGGGTGTGCCCATTCATCGCCGCCAAGTAAATCGGTGTTCGATCTAAACAAAACACATTTACATAACATCGAGATTTAAAACAATTATAAGCCGATAAGCATTTCATATTCATCCCTTCACGTCCAACGTTTTCATCCAATTAGGAAATTGAGACAAGGAACTAATTCATCCGACCAAGAATGTCTCATAAAAAGTGTATGAAGAAGAATTGAAGAAGATGAATTGGAGATCCGGGCAGAAGCAGACAAAATTATTCGTCTCGAAAATGTAACAAATGCACAATGTACACGTATACCTACAACGTGCTTGGGGTTTATTAACAAATCAAAAAACAATTGAGAACATTGTTTATGAGACATAACATTCCATACGTGATAAAATATCGGAAACCTTCATAAACTGCCTGCAGGAAGAGTTGGCCTATTGGGTCTCCACTTATCCTTGCATTTTTGCATTCTCATAATTAATATTCACCCTGACCTGATTTCCTGAACTGGAAGAGAGATTGATGACTCCCATACCATTTCCGACTTAATTTTAACGACACTAAATATTTATGTTCATGCTTCTTAAGTTTACTATAGACAGTATATACTACTCTTGACACTCTGTCACTCAAAAGAGTGTAAACGGGTATCCATGCGAAAACTTAATAGCTTCCTACTAATAAAAGATGACGAAATGGTTAAGTCGATAGGACATGAACTGAAGGAGGGTCCATCCACAAGTACATCCGAAAGATAGGAAAAGGTGGACGGCCAGTCACTGCCTCACCTTTGACATTTGGCCCTTGACATATACTCCTCCTTATTTATTAGGCTTGGATGTTTAAAGGGTCACCTCACACGGACAGCAATTGACGAATCCAAACATTTTAAAAAGTGTATGAACAGTCCTTGAGCAGGTAGTAACTTTTTTACGAGGAAAAGAAGAAGGGACATTCAACTATTTAACGTGGAAGTCAATTAAAAGTATTTAAACGTTTAGTTTTTCCTTGTAGGACTTTAGAGGGTAAACTAACGTAGACTTCTGTACATTCTATTCTATCCTATGTGAGATATATTTGGGTACACAAGTGCATAAAGGTGTCCATGGCCCGATTTCCAGTCTAATCTCAAACAACTCTGAATCGACTCCTAAACTTTCCGCATTATTTCGCACTTTCTGTACGGAAGTAACTTTTCGTAGTTTTTATAACCTTTCCACCTGTCACTTTCCCTACTTGAGGGAGTCTAGAATGAATCTAGACTGACTTCTGCCCATCCTTCTCTCAAAACCACACCGTCCTTCCCAACTTCTTCATACGGTCACATTCTATAGAGCTTTGTAGAAGTGCGTTGATGATGTTTCTTTTCAAGTCCAGAACTCACCTTCTTTGTCAGCGATATTTGGATTAGCTTTGCAGAGGTAGAAGAACTTGACCAAATTCTCATCCCCAGCTTCCGCCGCTATGTGCAACGGAGTTTGCCACAATCCCTGAAAGTTACCAAACAGGCAAAGAAATATGAGGAAAGGTCGAACTACTAAAATAATACAAAATTAATTGTAGAAAAAACGTTACATTTTTAGCGTCCACATTCGCACTGGCGTCGACGAATATTCTTGCCATTTCCAAGTCCCGTTTCCTCACTGCCATATGCAGAGGGGTGTCTTTGTGAGGGCCGGCCTGCATCCGCATCTGTTCGTGAGCTTGACTCGTAAGTAACTCTTGGCAAGCCCCTCGTGACCCTCCATGAAGGGCGACGAATAGAGGGATGTTCCCATCCTGTTACCCAGAATATTAGATAATTAGTTAATTACAGACTGAAAAATTCTGAAGAAGGTTCTGGATAAAAACTGCTTAATTCTGATCTCACATGATCTCTTTGCAGTCTGGCGTCTTTAGGAACGACGCTTATCAAAGCCCGAAGGATGGCGGTGCTGTTTCCGCTTTGTCTACTGCACGCTAAATGCAACACGTTCTGCTTACTCGGCTACAAATAATAAATCTTGTCAATTAATCCAAGTCCTTTTAAAACATTTTGTGTTATTTTACTATTTTATCATGTTTAATCAAGTTTAATGGAACTCACGTCTGTTAAAGCGGTCACATCAGCCTTCTTGAATACCAGAAATCGAATCGTCTCATCTCGGCCATGTAGAGCGGCAATGTGGATCGCTGCCAGCGTTTCCTGCAAAATTACATTTGTATTAAATTTCAATCACGCCTTCTTTTAAATGTTCAACTAGATTTGCAGAAAGTCAATTGTAATGAAATTAGAAATTATTCAGTCAACTTAATTAGTTGGAGTATTATAGAGCTTGGCTTGTCCCTGTAGTCAGTAACCCTGCACTGTAGTGCCACACATAGGATAATGTTTAGTACAGACTAACCATATTATCATAAAATCTCAACTACCAAGAATTTAGATAAATGAGACACCATTTTGAAAGACATTTAACGCTAAATTTTACAGTTCGAGAACTTGCTTTCCAGATACAAGCCGGAAACCGGGTAAAAATAAGAGTTTAAAATTGTTTAATGTTAATCATAAGAGGTTAAACGAATATTTAAAAAAAACAAGTGTACCAGTGTACCAGTGGTCAGATTTTTAATTTTCAACCAGTCATCACATTTCTCTCCCACTGTCCTAAAATGAGGTGTCAAAATTGCATTGATCACCCAAATTTTATGATGAAAAGACTATTTTAAAGCTGTGACTGTCAGTTTTACATTTTAAAAAACGTATTTTAAGCTCAGCTAAGAGAAAAGGGATCAACAGGTTTCTAAACTGGCGAATTTTGACATTCTAAAAATATTCCATTTGTACCCAGTTTTTGGCCTCTACCTCAAAAAGTAGAAATGTATGACGGAAAATATTCGTAATTTTCTTGTTCACCGTTAAATTGGGGTTCCATTGGTGTATGATCCTTATTTCTGTTCATTTAGGAGATTTTCATTTAATTGTATCTGTAGTACTGTATTTAACAAAAGTAGTTAGTACAAGGACTAACTGTTCTGATGCTCTTCTACCTTAAAGTATCCCTTTTTGATTTATCTGTAGTTTAGTATTGACTTTGTATTGAAAACAATTCATTTTATATGCAAGTTGTCAATTGAATAAATCGTTACCAAACCAAACCAAAGGTATGCGAAGTTAATAATTATAAGAGGATTCAGTGGTGAATTTAGTACAGCCTCTTTAAGGTGGGTGCATGTTGGTCAGACTTTGATAGAAATATCTAATGAGTTCAGTGGTTGTGGGATTGTCTTCACTTAAAACGATTGGTCTGAAAAATAATGAAGTTTATGTACTGCTAATACTTGTAACTCATCTCATCCTTAACATTCTTTTCAAATAAGGAAACTGATTGTTCAACAGCGGAGGATATTCCCCAAATTCGTTAATCAAATCTCTCAGGCATCAAATAGCAATAAATCAAGGTATTTTGAAAACACGTTTCCAGCAATAAAGAAACCATACCATCTTATTTACAGTATTATGAAGGTTTAAAATTGAGTCACAATTGAGTTCTTGTTTATTAGGGAAATTAAAATTTGAAAGTATTTGAGTGTAATACAGTTGTGGGGAATTGTAAGAGCCCTCAGACATTCAGAACTGGAACTACAGAATAAAAGAGCATGCGACGGGCTTCGTTTGGAAAAGTAGGTCCTTGGCCTCATTTAATTACTCTGAAGAGTCATGAGGCCAAAGTAAACCTCAAGAGTTTCTTTATTCCCTCAACTACGAAGTCCAAGGAAGAAGAACATTCAACCAGGGTTACGTAAAACCCACCCGGGGACCCCTAAACCCGGGTTTGATACCCGGCCGGGTTTCAAACCCGGACC
>JAQFZA010000695.1:0-14348 GCA_034695115.1 Desoria olivacea | reverse complement strand
ATTTGAACCGACTGTCATGTTATGTGGACAGTCCGTAGCCGTAGACATGTTTCTGCGATTTCAGTAAATGTTTCAGCGAAACTGCCAGTTCTCGGTATGCCTACTGTAATTTTCTATATGAAAATGTCTTGTTAAAATACTAAACCCTGCTATTAAACATTAAACACATTGACAGCTCCGCCCACTCGAGTAACCAAGCATGCATAAAAGTTTCAAAGGAACGTTATATATTTTTTTACACGTAAACTCAACTTTAGTAGTAAAATATTGCTTTAATCAATTTATACGTCTGCCTACGAACTTTGGAGCAGCTCCGAGGTTTTTGTCATTTCATATTCCGTAAGTCTCATTAAAAATCTTTTTTGGACATGCACTTCAAAAGGCCACGCTATACTTTCAGCTCTCTATCAAACTTTCTATTCAGTCTCAACATTTCCAACCTATATACAACCCTGCATTTCCTCTTCTGTGCTACCATTGTCTCTATAGTACAGTCGCGGACCATCATGTACTGGACATAACTACCAACTACCTTAAAACTCGCATAGAATGCCTTATTCTGTGATATTAATGGATTCTAGGCAGCAAGTGAATGAGTAAAGTTCAAAATGAGCTGGGTGCATGCATGACTTCACTTTCGCAAGCACACCACCTCCCTCAGTGAAAGTTTACATAGCTACTGCTCCCACTCGTGTGCTACTGATATTATAATGTTGCAAAGAAACGTAAAACGAAGTCAGTCAATTTAATGTAACGATTTCCAATTAAACCCAAACTACTCAATTGATTATTTATTTGGCAATTACATTGCACATGGCAGTGAACATTTATAAGCAGAGAATGCAGAGTCCATTAACCCAATGCAATCTGCATACTATTTTCACTCTAACCGCTTCAACTTAAAGGGCATGAAATTCAAAACGTACAGGCCACCTTAAAAATGTAAACTATCATGTTGTCAGTTTGCGACAAGTATTAGCCAAACACTATAAGTTATACATACGTTCGTATTACGATGAGTCATTATGATATTTGATTTTACATTCAAATCTCTAGTGACAAATTTAGGCTATTCCCCTGAGAGAAGCCTTGATGCTTATAATGGTTACTTTTTTCCTATAAGAGTTGCGTATAAATTCAATCATGTCTACATTTCCAGTTTCCAGGTAGGTATATACTGGAGCACAGGAAACTAGTGCGATGGCACATGCATGAAAAAGCAAGGGCAGCTGCTAATCAAAACGAATGAATTAATTATGACGAAATCGTGAGGCAAAATGCTTTCTATGTATATACATACTATATCTATCAACTTCCCAAGGTACATGCATTAACCAGTTAAGATAAATGTGTACGAGTTCCGGCTGAATGTAAAGTCTTTCTGGGGGTCTATCCGTCACCCGGACTGGACTTTGTGGTTAATGCATCCATTTCGTACGATATTAGCTTGCAAGTTATAGAAATGCTAAATACCTCAGATAGCTTAAATGCACAAGCATACACCTTGGCTTGGTTTGATTGGATGGTTTCTAGTCATGAATGAATGAAAGAAGTAGAACATGTTAGCAATGCTGGCATGCAGGTGAATAAATTGGGAGACAGTCAGCTGGATATCGGAGAAGCAGCAGGGGTTATCTCTTCGAAGGTGGTTTCTCCAATTCTTTATTTCCTAACCATGCTGTTTGATGTCTGTCCAAAAACAATTTATTTTACATATTCCACCTAACCCGCTGTGCACACGAGGATGATGAGGTCATGTCATGTATCACTGTCAATGTGTCTGACAGCTTTGACGAATATGCACTTAGCATTTCTGGGCCTCGTTTAATGTCACATCCATATTTTTTAGAAAGTATTCAAGTACAATATACAGGAGTACTTACAATGGACGTCGTCGTCTATTTCGTTGAAAAGGAACGGCTCATCCTGTGGTCTACTTTCCACTAACTGTAAATCTTGACCCAGTCCTCCATTGTTACTTCCAGCAATCACGGCAATATGGGATGATGGAGTTGCACTTCCCGTCCACAAGAAAAGTGTGAGAAGGGCAAGCACATGATACAACTTGGTGTTTCTTCTAATGACACCGCTGACACTATTTGTAAAACGATGATGAGCCATGTTGACTTTTACACACAAGCTTGGACAAATACTCAGAAGAAATGGTATACAAAGGACGATAATGCTTGTAGTTATTAGAGGACTCGATTTCTTCAATAATGATGATGATGGTGACTTTCTCTTGAAAGTAGGGATGATGCAACAGGCGACTACTCATCACTGGGAACAAGTTGACTGTGGTTTTCCATCACCATTGTATAAGCAAAGGTATAATTCTGGTTGGTAAGCTACCACTGCCACTAATGCTACTACTTCAAGTACTTTCTCATCTTGTTCCATGTCAAGAGAAACTTGATTGCGGTCCTTGGACTAAATTCATGTCACTTTTGACAAGTTGAAACAATTCACGTCTCCTGAGATAAGCGCTCTATATCCTATCCCTCTGATACTGTACTGTTGATGCTGATTAAAGACCACGCAGCCTTATCTCAAAGAAGCCATCAGGAGAATAAGAGTGACGAGGAAGGAAATGAATTTATCAATGTTATCCATCAAGCATCTCAAGAGCAGCAGATCTTATCTTATTAACCCTCCCCGTTCTCGGATGTGATATCCCTTGAACCACTTACACGAATTTCTCCAACGTCTTGTATTTATGACAGGGTAGATTATCGTAAATAAATTTGAGTTCTGGAGAGGAGATCTATGGTGTCGGTGTGGTAAGTTCAAGCTTTCACATTCGTTCCCAGAAATCTGCTACACCCTTCGCTCTCGCGTGCTTAAGCCCACGTCTCCAAGTATTTCTCTTACGTTTAGATAGGTTGGTCCTAGTCGTAGATACGGACCCTTTGATCAATGTGTGCGTGTAAATGGACGAGATGGATGTCGGCACTTTCACTTTGTCTTGCTTTCACTTTCAGCTCTATGTTTCTATACTTTCCCCATATAGCTTAGTTCTACATCATGATGATGATGATGATACTAGTTCACTCAGTTGGGTCCTCCAGATTTCTTTGGTAAGGAGATCCAGATACATCCACAAGTTTAGAATCGAAACACTTTGTTCCTAAGTCGTAAAATATTGAGGAGTCAGAAACCGATTTCTTCCAAGTTTTACTCAATCCGGTAAAAAAAAATCCTTCCGTTCCAAAAGTCTCTTCAACTTTCCTTCCGTTCCTACGGATCAGTATCTTATATACCACATATACAATACACGTGTGTTCAATCTACAACACTAGTAGCAAAACAGAACGTGTTTTCTGATACTGATGGACACGTTATACGAAGGGATATTTATGTGTATGTACGAATCCTTTGTAACTTGGTACGCTTACATATAACCTATTACACCAACAAGGTCTGTGTATACGTACGTAGGCGTTTTCCTATTCGATTTCGATAGTTCAAGTTATCTCGAAAACTGTTCAAGCCTAAAGAACTTCATACAACACACATACAACACACATAAACACAACACAGTCTGTTGCAGAGGTTCAGTCAGAACTTGAAGACTTGAAGCTCACTCAGTCAGAGGCTGTACAGGTTTTACGTAAATAAAAAAAAGTGTACAGGAGAAAGTATAAATTCCAGGTTAGACCTTACCCCTTCTTCTTACAGTTCCTTTCAAAATACGTGTAGAATCTGTAAAATACTTCCCCAACTTCGTCTGCCTTTTTTGTTGAATGTTCAAGCAATTCTATCCCAACACATCCAACAGAAGCCAGGTTTCTAGACTCCTTGTTTGCTTATGTATGTGGAGCAGAAAAAGTGGTTCCTTTATTTAATACCAAATGGATTTCTTGCTAGACGGAAGGAAGTGAGAGCTTTAGCAGGAGAGGAGATAGAGGATAGAACTCAACTTTCTCATGAATTTTAAGCCCTAACTTGTTTTTTCCTATTAGGCAGTCAGTCTAGAATGAGGATGAAGATGAGACGGGAAGGATTTCTGATTCTTCTGCTATCTCCAACAGATATCTTGTCTTCTGTAGTTCCTTCCAAACTTTCCTCTCCTTGAATATAGCAGATTTGTATACAGTGAGTAGGTAGTTTTATAGGAATGAAAGGATGTATGTATGATTATGGCGTCTGGGAAAATGAGGGAAGGATTTGGAGAGATAGACTCAAGTCCGGACAAGAGAGTTGAAGATGAGTCCCCTGTTAAATTTTTTAAAGTGAGCTTAACAAGAGCCGGAAGTTTCTCTAGGTATTCATTTGGCACCAATTTTTGATAAAGTTTTCATGAGCTACTCTGCATAATTCAACTAATCGCTCATGGTCCACAGAACTCCCCGTCTATTCCAGTCTTGTGGACTACCTACATGTATACACAGTCTGTTTTTTATACATCCATACACACATATGCATATGTATAGTTCTGGGAGCCAGGCAGAACTTTCACTTCATCTGCAAGTCTTCAGCTAAACTTAAAACGAGGGACAGCTCCTGCGGCTCTATACTGTGCTAAATTGCTACACACAATCGTTAACTAACTTGAGTTCATTTGAGGAGATAAAAAGACAGAGAGGAGGAAAAAGGAAGGAAAAAGTTATTCTGAAGTTGAAGACGGTTTAGACGTTTGGGCCCGAATGTCTGAAGGGCAACAGTTTCCCAGTCTCTCTCCTTACAAGTCTTTAAGGCTTGTCTAAAAGCTTAGAGCGCTCAAATGTCTTCAGACACTTTTTCCATACTTCACTTATTGCTTTCACTCAAGAATTCTAGAATGCAGAGTTGTTAGAGTTAGGCATTCCACTTGACACTTTCTCGGTTGCCAGTGCAGGTTGTGAGAAACTTCTATTAAGTTTAGTTAGTTGTTTCAAAAGGGCTGGTACTTTTTCTCGGGAAAATACCTACAGGTTTCCTTCGTCCTGGAGCAACGGATTGATTAAGTTACTTCCTTAAGAGACTGGAGACGGTGAAAGGTAGCAGATTACTGGTTGCTCTCTAAGGGAATTTAGTATAGACCTGGGTTTGCTCATTCGAGTAACGATCGGCTTGATATTATATCATATATGTGATGACGGCCGTGGCAATGTTGATGATGATGATAATGATTATTAGGAAACGAGCAGATGCAGTTCACAGTTCAGCTTCCTCGTATCTATAACAAGAATTTCTTTACCTTGTCGCTGTTTTCGATAATGTGTAGACATGGTTCGTATGTACTGAAACAGCAAGTACGAACAACTCCTTGGAGAAAACAAGTTCGTTACTTATGATTATATCTGTACATTTGTTCCACCACTGACTACAGGCTCACTAACCAAGCACAAGCTTAACCAATCCACCCAATTTTAGTCACTTCCTACTTACTTAGCTTGTTACAACTTACGCTCAACTATAATTCCCAACGGTTCAACTGGTCTTGGCAGAACCAATCTTTAGAAATTGCACAACTGTGTCTTCAACTAATTTACCCGTTCAAAATGAACAAGATTAAGATCGTATGCTCCAGACTCCGGTCCAACGTTACACAGAACACAAGGATACAGGACCAACGATATTATACAATGTCAAAATGAAACCACAACCAGACACCAAAAGTGTTCCCACAATGATACTCCTCGTGTGACTTCAATTAGAAAATACAAAGTTGTTGTGGTAAATATGTAATTTCACTCGTTATGAACTTCTCGAACAAGGATATAATTTAGGAGGAATGGAATAACGGTCTCAACAAAATCACTATTACAAAAACAGGTAACCGAATGTGCTAGCAATTTTCATCCAGATTACTTCTGCTTCGATACTCATTTGATATACTGATTTGCTTTCAAATATCAAGTGTGGAGGTGTAGGAGTATTATTTTACTGCAGAGAGTGTCTAAGGTCAACAGTCTACTCTACAATATGGTCTAACTTTTTGGATTTCCGTGGAATTCGAGAAGAGAGCGAGCACAGGAGGAGTTGCTTTCTCTCCTTTCCTCAATGGAAGTGTGTGGAAGTTTGATGTAACTTTCCCCGAGTTATGTACCATACTCTGGAGTCTGGAATGACTATGACTGTTGGTTCGTTTGGTCTGGTGCAGGCTTCTTCCTTTTCCTCGAATTTTGGATTCGGAAGCTCAACTGAAAACAGCCGAGAGTGTGTTCGCCAAATTTCACATTATTCCCTGGACTGACTACACATGAAATCCGGCTCTAGATTTTACTTACATTTGATATTTATGCATCATATTCAAGGTACAATACTGAATTTGGAGGTGCGAGTTCTGAGTTACGACTGTTACATCAAAGGCACCGACATTTTCACCAGGACAGGCTTTACCAGAAACTTGAGCTTTCTAGTTGGAGCCTTTTCCTCGTAATAATGTCTAATATGAGAACAAATATACATAAGTAAGTACAGAGTGCAATTTTCTATAGCTGTATAGTACGGAGGTTTAATTTATCAAAAGCAACTCCTCATGGTTGTTAGTTCCTGTTTGATGTAAGATACAACAGAAAGGATATTATGGTAAATAGATAGACTTATGTTGGTTGACGTATTCTGACTGAGGCCAACCAGAATTGAATACTTGACACGATTTTACGTTCGTATTTCTATTTCCCAGCATCTCCCGTTCATTCTATAGGATGGTCGTAGATAGGTTGCAAAGAATAAGGCAGATGGTTGTAGACATTTCTGCCCTAAAGTTCAACCCGGTCCTACAACCTTTACACCATTCACACCCGAACACAGAAAGGAGATAAAAGTATAAAAGGAATAGGTGACACGGAGATAGATGATAGACAACAACATACAATTGCGACATATGGGCTAGCAGGTATCATATCTCTCAGTCTCTCACCCGGTTTCCGTTTCCTTTGAAAATCAAAATGCCCTAACTCGACCTCGACCCGGCCGTGGTGTGGGGCTAGCAATTTGGAACCTAGGAGAAAGTATAACTATATATGTTTCTACATACTAGAATTCAGGAAATACCGTTGACAGAATGCTTTGAGTTTGAGCACAATAGGTTCAGAATGCCATACCTAATCTAATTCCAATGTCTCACAAACACTCAAGTGTAAACTACACTAAACCAAGCACCCAAGTCTTCCCTCTTGTAAACCAGACCACATTTCATTGGAGTTGGGATGCTATATGTGGCTACTTTGTAATGTACTATTATGTCCATCTTCTACAGTACCGTCTCAGACTGATCTGTTAGACAATGCCAATCCCAACTAAGATGGATTTTGTATTGTAACGGGGTGGTGGTGAGACAGGTCATCGGATTGTAATCGGCATTGAAGGGCCTAAAAGTTTTTTTTAAACTGTCCCAAGTTCCAACCCCAAAAAACACCGAGAGACAGAAATAACTTGAGTAGGAAGCACCAGAAAGAAATACCAGATACCTACCAACCAAACCGACATAGTTCTATTCTATCTTGTGCAAGTTTCTGCAAATTTCTTTCATCTCACTTCCTTGGCATTCCCTTGGCTGTTTCATGAAACTTTTTTTCAACTGCTTCTGTCCTTTCAACAAGGTATCCTATCATTTACGCTCTGAATCTTCTACAAGCACACAGGTAAATAAATTGGTTTAGTCCCTACTCGTTAAATCCTCTGGATAGGAACGACGAGCTGTGTAACCAGATCTGCCAGTTACGATTTATAAGAAAGTATTTTTTTAAGAAAGTAGGTTTGTAAGTGAAAGGACCTCAGCTGCTCTGCAACGTAGAGTAAATTGTATACATTGTACCGACTGTATAGGTAGTTAGTCACTCGGTTTCACTAGTGCAGTAACTCTTCGTCCAAGAGTTAGACCAAGAGTCGTCAAGTCTTGGGAACCTCTGGTAGTTTGTCTCTCCGATTTCTTATGCACGATTTCCTACCGTTGGGAATTAAGAAGCAGAAGGGAAGGGAAGGAAAGTGCCTTACAAATGGAAAGATGAAGAAGGAGCTAGTAGACCGTAAACCCTCCTACCATTTTGTTAGAAGACAATTTTTCACTCTGCAAGACAATAAAAAAGACAAATTTATTGCATCTTTTATGGTTTTATGAATCTACTGGCTGACCTGTAAACTTCACTGATTTTATCAGTTTGAATAAAGGACCCCGTTCAAATAAAATCTGATAATGAATTTCAACTTTGCAATAAAGTCTCAAACGATTTTCATTCTCGTAATGGGCCTATTGTATCCATTCACCGTTCTTGGCTAGCTGCTGAGGTTGAGTGAGGCTGAGGCTGAATCACCATGCCATAACCAATACCAATAGTGCGGAAGGAATTCGCCTATGAACAGCCATTTAGCGGAATTATTGGCGATAAACCTCATTCAAGCTGAGGGAAAGTGATTACCCGTTTCCATCTTATGTTGACTTTCATTTCATATCGATCAATCTATAACATTACCTATTCCCTCAAGGAGAAGCCCGACTTTATTGATTTTGCCCAATTCTAATATTGTTTGTTCAGGTGGAGGTTAAACACGTAAAAATTAGCCCTCCACTTTCACTCTTGTCATACGCCCTAAAATAAGCCGTACACTATAGCCTTTTAATCCATAATCTCCATAATCACTTTTTCTACGAGACTTACAAACACCACCACAACCAGCTCCGATGATTTAGTTAAGGACAATCTTTCATACCTCCAGGCTTACGCTGAATATTATTATTATTACCCACTCGAACTTTGAACTTTGTACACCACACATAGAGATATACTTTCAGATACTGCATCATGGTCTATGGCTTCCGTGGTGTCACCTCCACTTAAATTCCTACATGAAAGGAAGTTACAAGTTACGAACACAAAGGTTGAAGGTAAGAGACCTACTCAGAAAATGTTAGTTGGGCTGGGTGTGCCCTGAAACGCATAAAATTATCCCACATCCAGCTCCAAGGGATGGAGACATTCATTTCATTTTCATAAAGTTAGTTCCATACATAGAAAGGCCATAAAGGGTTACATTAATTTATGAAAAACTCTTCCAGCAACCGAACTAACTTTTCCTGGATGTCTCTACTACTTCCCACTACCCTAGATAGATATAGTTGTGCAGGACTCTTCAACTCCCAGCTCTTCATGTGACTAACAAGGTTGGGTAGTTAGTATGTTACTAAAACCTTCAGCAACGTGGTAATAATAATGTAAAGGCACTTTCACTCATAACGCTTCAATACCAAGCCACAAACTGGGCATAAAACTCCTATAATAGCTTCATATTATGGATGTCATTTCATCCACGTAAGTAGGCATAACCAACCATTTGCATTTTATTATACAATTTCTTCTCTGACCTATCTCTCTTTCTATCCCTCATTCAAATATTCAAAAAAGTCAAGTACCTCTCACTACCTTTACCTAAATACATGACTAACTTTACCGTTTCACCTTCACCGAAAACCTAACGACAACTGACTATTGACTCTACGACTTGTACAAAAGCAGCGATAACTAGCTAGAGAGGCAACAGAACTTTAACTCCGCTGGAAACATAAACATTCCAGATCGATCGAAGTAGGTAGTAAATGTAGTAAATAAAAAGTTACAAAGTGATGAAAACAAAAACTCTGCCCTGTAGCCCGTTAGAAATAAAAAATTGACAATGGGAGGTTAGAACGTGGAACGTATCTAAATAAACTAGGTGAATTCCAGCACCAGCAATGCAAAACACGCAGATATGGAATAAGCACGGTAATGATAAGCTACAGAACGTAACAATAAGACGGAGGGTGCATCATGATGCTCCTTATTTATTCGTAGACAAACTGTGCCGCATTTCCTTCAACCATCTCCATACTATTTTTTTGCTCTTGTGTCTGATGAAGTAATAGTAAGTAAACTGCTGCCTGCACTGCACTTTATAAGGTATGTACGAACATTGTACATGAACCGTGAATTCCGTGCCATTGCTGTTACATACTGCTGTGTGTTATATCTACGATTTGTATAAATTTATCCGTCTCTTTGTATTCTCGTCTTTACTAAGTTTATCCGTTTTAAAATGCAAGTTTGTTCCTCTCCTATTGTTGGCTCTACCACTTTATCAGAAAACTAGAATCAACAAAAAGCACAAGTAAAATACTTGGCCAAGCCGATCCCCAGGACTTTCGGTTTTTCTCTCCTTGTATTATTTTAGGTGAAGTTGATGCTCCACTTTCACTCTCCTCGTCGTTTTGCGAATACGGAATAGGAATTCAGGAGTCCTTCTAGTAAGTAAGTACAGATATTTACCATCTGTAGTTCTGTATGCTTCTGTATACGCTCCCTGATATAAGAAGGCCTTAATGCAATTTGTGGCTCTTGCTGTTTTGCTGAGTTTGTCAAAATATTTTCCATCAACTTTCCCTCCCTTAAACATCCACACAGTAGTTTTTTAGTTAGAATTTTGCTGAATAGAATACCTTTTCTGTTGACTGTATAGAAATGGGAAATGTGAATGTAATATTTAAGGCTGAAGTATTTATGCTTCAGCAGCTCCATCGTTCCATGTAACGTGTTCTTCATATCTGTCTCGTGATTCTAGATGCTCTCTTTTAGTATTTTTAGACTGAAAGGAATCAGACGATGATTGCCAGGTAAGATGAGGGGAAGTTCCCTACACCCGAATCTATCTATCTTAACTTGTCCTGACTGCTGACTGTCAAAAGTAAGATAAGGACTTTGATATTAGTTAGTTTAGCAATGTATACGAAAAAGTAAGGGGTTTTTATAAGTTGCTCTTTTTCCATCAAGGAGATATGCCAAGTGAGTAACTTTCTTTGAGACTTTGAGAATGTTGTTAGGTTGGAGATGCGCTTACTTACATTCCTAGAATCTTGCCTTTACGTACTTTGCCGTTTGTCCTCTTATTCCATTGTCTTTCTGTCTTGCCTTGACTGTGTGGTATACTTTTGTGGTAAATTATGGGAAATATATGGGGGCAGTAAAGTAAGTAAGTAGTACAGATGGAATGTAATTCGTTGGGTGCCACTGAAGAATGAACAGATTAGGGAGACAAGACGGCATTTTGTCTTTCTTCTCATCTCCCTTGATGTATCTCACTTTCATATCGTTTCAATGTTTCATATGTATGTATCCCTTCTTAGTTTCCAACAGTACTTCTCGTCCCGTCCTTGATTCATGCTCAGGGGTTCTACTTAACCGTGAGGTATTTACTTACATAAACGTACGTACCTCAGTTGTATGAGAAATAATTTTATGTTCAAACTTCAGCTTCCCATTAAACTTCAAACTGTATGCAATTACTGCAGAGATAAACGCCCCAAAGCTATAAAGCCTTTTCCCCGTAATAACCCGTGTAACAATAACTTCCTTTTAAACACTTTTTCAACATCCTTTCAAGTTATAGAAATAATTCTATTATTTCTTGGAAACACATTTCTATCCTTTTCATTTTCCATGTAGTAGGTGGCATCATGTTTCAAATGCCTTCGGAGAAAGAACCTGACATTTAGTAGTTTAAACCATTATTAAAGTTCCCACACCGGGCTAAAACATTATGCGAAATATTGTGTACCTTTAGTAAGGTATGCCTTAATATGCCTAAAATCTACATTCCTCTGTATTCAAAAAGTACATGCTCTTGTATCAGAAACATGACACGGTTCTAATGGACCCAGAATGGAGCTGTATGAATAACCAATGCGCGTCAAAAATAAGAAGACAATCTTGTTTTGGAAAAAGGAGCCCTTTCTCCTAAGTATTTTTAGATGGGACATCATCCTCCCATTTTTCTTAGAATGAGGTTGGTTCCTAGATATCTACTTCTTAGACTTCCTACAGTTCCTACGCAGCATATCATACATTCAAGGGAGCAAGTCTTCGCTTTTTTCACGTAGGTATATGTATTCGGCCCTGGGATATGGAATATCAAATATCGAAATATCACACCGATAGAATCGATCCCTTTCCCGTTTATGCATGTAGGTATGTATACATGGACAGGGACCTATAATGGCCCTGATCTGGACCTGATATCATCATAAGTATCCTCCCAGACGTCCCGGAATCCCAAAAGCACAGAGGAGAATTGGTATAAAATATTTATTCTTACAACAGCTTACGGAGCACTCTCTTCATCTTAATTTTCCACGCTCTTCTATCCTCCCTTCCTGATCCCTTACATGAGATAGGAAGGACGAGCACATCTACTTACTTCTGAAGCTGTTCCGGAACTTCTTCCTTTCGGTGTTAGGTGCTACAAAAGAATCCTTCCTGATCTTTCTTATCACGCCATAATGTATTGATAGACCCATGTTAAAGGACGTCATGATACTGGACTGTTTTAAAGGCTTTACCACGTGTAACTGCGTACATGGCAGTACTGTTGACTGTACGCAGGAACATACTTTCGTGCATCTTTGAGTTCCCTAAACAGCATGGAGTAACAATAAACTCATTGCAGTTCCAGTCCGATTCGAAACCAGTCTCCCAGACGTAACCGAATGGTCTTCAACATAAGCAATCTGTGGCCATATTTCATTCATGCAAAGCACTCTCTACGTATAATACCTTGTAGATGTAAGCCCAGGGTTAAAAATGATCTGCCCCGTGAATGATCTAGGCATTTTGTAAGAATCCTCCTGCCTAAAGAAGATGCTCCGACCCGAAGGAGAGAGAAAGAAAGGGTCAAAGAAAATGGTAAGGAATCGATTCAACTGTCAGGTGGTTGATCACTCCTATTCTTTACGGGGAAAGTACTTGGTACACATCTACGTATCCACATCTAGGGCCATTCTCCATAGTCCTCTGCTGGGCTGGTTCTTTATTCTTTGGATTGCATTCAGATCGGTGCACACACCCATTCCATGAGGGCAATTTATTGTCTACAATCCTATCCTCCCTTTGTTCCCTTTTCCCACAGTCACACATCTGCTTTCCTCTCGAGCGGGTGTTCATATATTGGATTGGTTATCGAAGTAACGGGCCAGAAGTCCAGTAGTGTTTACTGTTTCTCAAGACAATTTCAATTTTAAGTTCCACCCTGCTGTTGCTTCCCAGCTACAGTAACTTACAAGTTATAAGCAATATTTATGTATGATGCATTAGATCCCTAGTCCCATGCCCATACGGTTTTAGAATGCTATTTTTTGTTGTGTATTGGGAAATGTAACCTCTTGGAAAATTGCATGCTACGATAGTCTTGATCCTGCTAGGGCTCAGACCTTGGTTTACACTTACTGCTAACTGTAGAGATTTTAATGTTCAACAAGGAGATTGAACTATAAAGCTATGTAGGTAGGCTCTGTTAGATGCGGGTTTGTACGTAGTACTGAAAAATTTTGGAGTGAATTTTAAGACAACTCATCCGTTGAAAAAAAACCACGATACATTTACGTCTTGTTTTTTGTGATTTATCTCGAGAGACCCTTCACATTTTATCTGGATGGCTTTACCTCCTCCTTTTTATTACATATTACAAGCCAGGCTTCTAAATAGGGCCTTGGAATCCCACGCTCATTGCAATATATATGTACATGGAATGAAGCAGAGACTTATTTCATCACAGCCAGACTTATTTACTTTCTTCCTTTGGAAGATTCCAGGAATACGACTCACTGAAATCCTCCTCATTCCTAAATGTACAGGGTGGGTAGAAATCTCTTGGAGAAAGCGCCGCCAAGCCTTTTCACCGTCAAGGAGTTAACTTGAGAGGTTAGTCTGGGGAGGTGACTGGATTCTTGGTAAAGACTTTGGAGGTCTTGTAATTTTAAAATGAGCCCCTCTGAGCATTTCCGTCTAAAAGGAATGCTTCCTAAAGTACGGAAGCCACGGGAGCATTTAATTTATACCAGAAAAGCCACCTCAAATGCACTCGTAAAAGCCAAACAACCAGCACACGGGAAGAAGGACCTTGAGTTGTAAGATTGTGAGTGATGCTAATGCCGTTGTTGCATCTAGCTTGTCTTGTAATCTACATTTTAGAAATGTTCGTCTGGCAGGGTGGAGTAAGCTGGTATCGTTGTGTATAATAATAATATATTATGAAGATGAACAAAATTTACAAAATGAAGGCAGGGGATTCAGTCGTCATAATAAGTTCTTGTATGTATGATTTATCGTGTAGGGTAAGGTTGTACGTGGATGAGCATTAGTGGGGGATTACAAAAGCCAAAAGACAAGAGATGATTTTTTTCGTCTCAGATGAAAGCTGGGACTTTAATACTTTTTATTACAAAGAGCGGTTGGTTGAGAGGGTTTTGTTTCCGTCTGAAAATGTGGACTGGAGGAACTCTGTATGAAATGAGACAGTGAGAAGTACATCTGCTTTTTAACCCTGAACCCTATTTTCATCAATTTAATTTCAGTCTAAAAGAAAAAGAACTTGGTAGGTAGGTTCGTACTTGGAAACTT
>JAQFZA010000694.1:0-14352 GCA_034695115.1 Desoria olivacea | reverse complement strand
GATTGATCAACAATCAACAAGCGGTACAAAGCTATAAATGGATTAGCCCACCGCAGGTGCAAGGCGAAGTCTTGTTAAAGTAGAAATTGAAATGAAAAACATCTTTAAATGTCCTAGTTGATTATACAGAAAGAACACATTTCGAGACCAATCATAATCCATATTTTATTGTAACTGTGGGAACTGTCAAGTAATTAAGCAAAATGTCTGCCATGCCATATAGCAATCACAACAAAAATCATTCTAAATGACTCATTAACTGCTTGATTGAAAATGATGTTTAAACTTATAGAGCGTCAAGTTAACGAGTAAACTATTAGGCATATGCATCGTTTTACATTTATTAACATTAACAGTAATAGCTACTGGGACTATCAATATCAACTAATCTACATCTGCAACTTCTTTGGCTTGCCACTGACTTTCACTACAAATCCTTTTGTAGGCCAATTTTGGTTTGAATAACGTTGTTTTTCATAAAAAGTTTTGATTTATTATCATGACTGTGATAGGTCTGTAGGTATAATGTATTAAAGAGCGACAGATCATTATTTGTTTTAAAGACGGTATAATAATCGTTGGTATTTGGAAATCTCAAGGTACTGTAGTACAATAACGGTTAGATTAATAGATAATTACAATAAACTCCTAATCTTTGAGAAACATACATAAAATTTGGTTATAATAGCTTAACAAGATTTGTTTTAATATCGTAAGCTATTGCAAGGAACTGCCGATTGCATTTCTGCAAACTATTTATCCCTCAGGTGTTCATTTTCATTGTATGTTTCTCAGTATCGTATAGTAAAACTCTTGAATGAATCCATGGACATGGAAGGACAGAATGAATTCTGAAAAAATCCCCTGGAAACTATTTTGGGTGCAGTTGAAAACTATAAAGCGTATGATATGCATTTAGTATGATACTTTAATACTTTAAGTACTAAAGTACTCTAAAAGTAAGTGACGTGTTAGGTTACATGTACTGAAGTTATTATTGTAATTTGTAATAGATGTAAGGCTTCGAATATAATAGGAAATTTAATGAGTTTAGATAATATGCTCCGACATACATTACATACTACTGTATGTTGACAATGACATATCACTGGAGCCAATGTAATCACAGTCAAGGCCTACATTCGTAATTTGTGGGGATCATATTTTGTAAATTACATGCAGGTAGTGGTGTACATGGGGTAAAGCCAATTGTAAGTAAGTAAGCAATGATAACATGAATAAGGTTTCTTGCCAAAACTACACAACATTACGCTTGTCTCGAATACCATAGACTTTGAATTAAGTAAGCAATGATAACATGAATAAGGTTTCTTGCCAAAACTACAAAACATTACGCTTGTCTCGAATACCATAGACTTTGAATTTCACGACAATATACATTTTAAAACGACTGATTAGTGATGCATAAATGGGGACAAACAACATCAATTATTCTGAAGCGGACCACGATTGAAACGACTCCATAAAATACAGAGGTGTCCCAAAAAATAGTGATTGTAAAAATAGTGTAGTTTAAGCTTGAGACATTTTACTGTAAATTATGGCAGGTATAGTAGGGCCGACGGAATAGAAAATGCAAGCAACGTACACCAAAGATCTGTGCCGAGTCTGTATCATGTTGTAATATGTACATAGTATGTAATAGTTGCTGTTCTGGACTAAATACGTAGTCTGCAATTTAGCATGATATCAAATTGTCCAACTACAAATATTAAATGCTAAGGGATTGATGAAATTGTGATTGAAAACTGATTGAAATCCTTCTTACAAAATTTCAACATGAATTATTGTATTTTTCGCCTTTCGGTAGGACAGTTCATGAATTTCCGAAGCCATCTTCAACAGGCAGGTACAAGCGTTCCTTCATCGTCACGAACTACAGAGAGAGACCATGAAAATTACCATTGGGGCTACAACTTGTAGGTAAGATCACAAAATTACATACGATGCCAATGTACGAGAAAAAGGCAACTGTTGACTTATGAAAAACTGGGAGTATGGAAATAGTTGTACACTACCTTCTAATCTATCCTTTGACAAATGGGGCAGAAAGTTCATAAAATCATAAGCCATTTATACCCACTAGTTACCCGACGAAAGTTCTTGATCCAAGGTTTGCCAAATCACAAGATTGACCCTTGACCTTTATAATTTAGCTAAACTTATTTAAATATTTAAGAATGCTAGTTACTTTAATTAATTATAATTAAAGTAACTGAAGTAAGTACAGCTATCAAAATGTACATTGCACATCATAGAATTATACTATACAACCGTGCACATGCACTTTGTACGCTTCATACACTTTGTAAAGGAGAGTCTCAACTCTCCTCATGTTAAACAGTGAACGCTGGCAGGGGTAAGAGTAGAACTGGTTTGTAGAATTGAGACGAGTTGATCCTTGGCAGTGGGGGTTAGAGTGCTACCTAGGACGAAGAGTCAAGAGACTTCTGGCTTTCTCTTCTGAATGAATTTTACCCTCTCGGCTCTCGCTTCACTTTTCCTGTTTTCCTTCGAGCTGCTGACGTACTAGAAGAATTGATTTCTGTTCTTCTAAATTAATTCCAAACCTCAGTTTTCGAAATATTCAGAAGTGACCCAATCCACCTGTTCGTCGTCTATCGGTAGAGTTGAACTTTGATCTCCAGCAGCAGAAGGGAAGACGATGTAAGTTTGGTTCGTTGTTGTTCTTGTTGGTTGGTTTCCCATTTAGCAATTCACACAAGTAAACAGTAAAGCACAAAGTCCAAAGTCCAGAATTTCTTGAAATAATTATTGAATTCAATTACATTTGTCTGCGTTTCGTTGTCGTTGTCAGTTTAATTTACTAAAACTGAGAAAGTGTAAAATGTGCCGAGGGCCGAGGGCTGTAAGTAAGTAAAGGTAATTCATCATTTTGCATTTGGACGGACCGAGAGTTTGGAGTTCAAGTTTAAATTAAGGTCAATACCAAAGGTACTGTCAAAAATTGAGGTTGATTTTAATTTTAATTCAACGACAATCGAGACAGTCGTCAAATAAATGATTACTTCAGTCAGATACATTTTGTCGTGCGTTGCAGTTAGGCAACTGAAAATCTAAATGAGTAATTTAACTCATTGCATCATTTCATTTGTTTACAGCATCATTAAAACATGAGTGGAATAGCCGTTGCACGTTTGGCCGAAGAACGCAAAGGGTGGCGAAAGGATCATCCATTTGTAAGTTCAAAGTTTAGAGTGCCCAACCATTTAGAAATTGCAGAGTAGACTTAAGCTGTTGGATTTATAATTGATTTGTTTTAATTTTAGGGATTTGTGGCTCGACCGACTAATAAGGAAGACGGAACTATGAACTTGATGAATTGGGAGTGCGCCATTCCTGGAAAGATAGGGGTATGTCATGAATGAATTTAAGTAGTTCAGCAGAAACACAGTGTTTTCTCCTCATTCAGTGACTAATAATAATTTCCTTCTTGGATTATAGACACCATGGAATGGAGGTCTGTATAAGCTTAAGATAATATTTAATGCTGACTACCCAGCTACACCTCCAAAATGCAAATTCGAACCACCCTTATTTCACCCGAACGTGTATCCATCCGGGACCGTATGTTTGTCACTACTAGATGAAGAAAAAGACTGGCGCCCGGCAATCAGCATAAAGCAGATCCTGCTGGGGATTCAAGACCTCCTGAATGAGCCAAATAATGCGTATGTCACTATGTATGGTAATCTGGGGGTATCATTTACACTGAATTATCTTTTAATTGTTGTTTAAATTGTTAGTCAAAATCGGTTGGAGTACGAGAAACGAGTTAAAACCCAGGCCAAGGCCATGGCTCCGGTAGATGGTAAGGAAGTTTTATACATTTCGTTGCTTCGTAAATGCAAAATTCTGCAGATCTTGGCCCAGAATATTTCCATACTCGCCTGGAGTCTGGAGGTGCAAATTACTAGATTATAGATTACAATGTTTAAAATTTTGTTTGGCATTGCTAATTTCTGAAACCTATCGAATAAGCTGCTCAAAGACACAGGACCCACCTGTCTGTGAAATTCATTTCAGATATGACAACAAACCTAATCTTTGGTCTATTGCATAGAACAGCGCTTCATTATCATCTAATGCAGTGTCCAGTTGTCCAGTATACATATTTTCTTTCTCAGTTTATTGTGAAGGCGCAACTGAATACTGAATGCAGTGGGAATTTTTCATGGTCTTGGTCAACGAAGCACCAACCGTTCTCCCTAATCGACAGTTGTATTGTTTTTTAGGTGTTGGCGTGGCATCTTAATTGGCTCCACTTCTACTTACCCTGGCGTTATCCTCTTGATTACAAGATTCGACACTTACCATTTACCTGAATTTACTACTGTTCTGTAGACTACGCATCGAGACAATTTCAGATAATCGTTGTTAAATTTAGATAAGCTTTGTGTTTAAGGTACAACCCCTTATAGTTTGGAAAGGTAAAATTACTGTAAGTGAATCGACTTGTTAAGGTTTAAGGTGTAACACTTAGCACCGTATCACCTTTCCTTCGTTTTATACTCTTCGATGTATTAATGTAAAAGTCATTTGTTTGTTTGAGTATTAAATCAAGTGATAATTTAATCGATTGTAGCCTGTTTGTAGCATTTCATTTTCACACTTTTAGTCACAAGCACAGAAGTCACTACTAATCATAACTTCATTGCTATTAGAATGCTCCCACTTTTGGGTTTGAATACAATGTAAATATTTGGCCAAATGTCATTTAATCTATTCAAAACGGTAGTAGCAGGTAGCCTTCAATTTTGGTTTGTACATTACCAAGTTCTCCTATTAACTGCTATTACTGTGTCTGCAAATGGGACTAAAACAATCAGAGAAAATTCTTATGATGTGTCTTACTGTTCACTATATAAAGGTCAGAAGTGAATGGTCAGGTTACCTGCTCATATGGAAAGACCTCGGTGTTACAATTTCGACAAAACTGCGGCATGTTAGTAAAACTACGGGAAGATCCCTACACGGCTTTACACGTATCACAGTAAAACTGTCCATACAGCTGCTTCGTTGCTTGATGAGTTTTAACTGAAGATACAATCATTAAATACATTGAGAATTGTGTAAGGAAATTCCCTGTCTGACTTACGTCCACCAACTAGTGCCCGTCCCTGTCTGTCCAACCATCGAATGTGGATCGTACCTAGTCTTATCTTTAGTTGAAATACAAATTTCCTTGAAATAAATCGTTCATAAATTCGTCAATCGACGACGACGAGCTTATCTCCGTCTCGCCATTGTCTCCAGTTTGCTGACTAAGATTTTTTTTCTCACGTCCTCCAGTAAAAACATAAAACATTCTCCATCATTTGATATTTTTTGTTCCACATCCTTTTCAATCTTATTAGCTGCAGCTGCAATAGTCTGGTCGTTGTCAATCGAAACTTCGTCATGCAGTCTGTTCAAATGGCTCATCGATACTGCTTTTGAAGGTCTTTCCTGAGACAACTGAAGGTTATCTACCGAACCAACTCGTCCTAGCGTTGACTTTGTTGGTGAAATATTCATAGGATGGGATGGAGGTGGCCATCTTTGATACTACATATTATTATTGGGGTATAAGTAAGGACCGAATGGGGGCATCAGGAGCCCTGGGGGTCTAGCGTACGGACCCATGCCGTGAAGGTTCATAAGATCAAATTGCATAGCACCATCCATGTGTGCCAAGTTTTTTAAAGCTGGAGTTTGGGGAGACATGAGAATACGCGGCGGCGGTTGGACTGTTTCTGTCTTTTCAGTTTGATCGCGAAGTTCGGTTTGGTCCGAAAACGGAGAAAGGATAAAATTGAGAGAATCTTCCTTCAATCAGTTTTATTTGTGATTTTCTATTAATTTCGTCTTCTAATAGCAGTGGCAGTGGATACCTGTGTGGATTGGTCTGTAGATAAACTAAAGAGAATTCGCAAGGGATTTGGCAGTCATTTCACATTTGTATTTTACATAAAAGCAAGTGATTTATCTTAATCTGGGAGCTTTGTAGAGGAGATGGCGGATAGCAATAAGGAGAAACCTGCCGGTGAGTTGAGATGTTTCATTGTTTCCTGATGTGACTTTTGTTTATTGTTTGTATATTCAATGGTGGATGTTCAATGTTCAGTAGCAGCAGAAGGGGCAGCTGCAAGTCCTACCCCTGCTGCTGCTCATGTAGCTACTCCAGCTACTCCAGCACATACACATGCTGCTGAAGCCAAAGCTGTAGAAGAAAGTCAGCCGGGGAAGATGGAGGTTGATACTGTTGATAGTCTGGAAAATTGTGCTGCAGAAGGTATGTTTCTTCTTTGTGCTTATAATTGACGTTACATGTTGCAATGCAATTAATTTCATGTTTCCATTTAATTTCTGCTCCAGATTCTAAGTCTGCTGCGGCTGGAGATGCCGAAGTAAAGGGAGCGACGAATGGTACAGGTACTCTGAACGGAGGGAAAGGCGCTGGGCAAACAAGTAGTGGAGGTGCAGAAGCTAATATGGTCAAAGTTGCTGGAAATGCTGCAGAGGGTACTGGGACATCGCTGTCGGGTCAGGTGCAGGTTAGTCAGATTGTTTCGAACTTTCGAGTATGGTTGGATGATGATGACGGATGACAAATGTTCCACCATCGTCATCGGTGATCAGGGTTTATTTTTCATTTATTGTGTTGTGTTAATAGAACATTATTGGGAAAGAGCTTGAAGTCCCTAATAAGAAGCCACGGATCGATGGTCAAAGTGTCCCAACACGCCAGTATTTGGAACAGACTGTTGTTCCTATCTTACTCCAAGGTATGCTTTCACTCAGCAAAGAACGTCCACCAGAGCCAATAGACTACCTTGCGTCTTACCTTCTCAAGAATAAGTCCAAGTTCGAGGGCTGAACTTCCCACTTCTCTCTAACTCCATAGTTTGAATAAGCCTTTGACGTATGTTAATAAGTTATAAGCTTACAATCCGTCTACACAAATAACAATACATACTATTGAATTCTTATTAGTCTTTTGGAATGTTGATCTTTTATGTTTGGATTGGACGCAAATGTAACATATCTCCAGGACGTTGTATATGTGAAAACCTACAGTCAAATCAGCTTACTCGAAAAATTGAAAACTCATCCCTGTCCCTATACATCCTTCGTTTTCTACCTTTATAATTCATAAATACTTTGATATAATTTATTATAGATTTGTTATATACCTACCCTATTTGTATACCTATCATTGTTCTCGAGTCATTTGACATTAATTCTAAACCTTTAAAAATTAAGCGTTTTAGTTTGGTACAATTGTCATTATTTTACATTTATGACTACCTAAATTACAAATTGTAGTTTAGATACTAAACAAAATCATTGTCATGTCATGTCAAAGCAAAGTGGTCTGGCCTAGTGGTTTCACAGCCGGACAACTGACTGAGGAGCTAAATAGGGGCTCTGGGTTCCTTCCCAGGTGCCTGCTATAGGTTTTTTCCTTCACCAACAACTAAGGTTTTCCCTATAGACTCCTCTTTCAAGCCAGTGTAGGATCGTAGTATAAATAAAGAACATAATAATTATAAACTAAGATGCGGAAGAAAAAGTATAATTATCATCATACACTGTATAAAAGTATGGAGTATGTATTATAATATTGTATTAAAAACTGTTATGTACATTGCCAAGTTGATCAACAATCGATCTATATTTACTAAACATAAGATAAAGTACTGAAACTGAACAAAACATTCTTCCTTAGTTTAACAGTCGAAAGTTCAGAGTTAATTTTATAAAATGTATTGGTCCAAAAACGACAAGCGTTCAGTGGTTTTGGAAAAGTTTCGAGTTAAATATAAAAGCATTCGTTATAGAGTCCTTCAGGTTAAAGGAGAAGACAGACGGGACAATTTACAAATGAATAGGTAACAAGTTTTTGAGATTTCAGATTCTGAGATTGAGATCCTTCAGTAAAATGATGTCATTAATGATGTTTACATTAGGTTGGTTGAATACTATACTGCAATGCTCTACTGACTAGGAAAGTTAGTGAACCCGTCTGGAATATAGGCTTCTGTAGGAGGTGTGAAGTTGACATTGACAATTATGTTTTCTTGGATTTGATCCTGGGACGCTAAAGTCGAGGTCGACGAGTTAGTATTGTCCTTGTTCAACGTGTTCAAGTTCTGTTCATTTGGAAGAAATACTTCCACTATCGAGGCTATGCTGATTATCTAACCTCTCGTCCATTTCAATTACGTTTTGCATCGATACAATCGTATATTTCTTAGTTTTTACGCGTTGTACGTAGTAGTCAGATTACGTAGTGTTTCTTCAGCCTTACGGCCTTGTTGCTTACGGGTTTACCACAGTGTAAGGATTTACTTTTTAGGATTCCATCAACTTTCCACGGGACAAAGAACTTCCTGACTGCGGATTTTGATTTAGTTAGCTTTGGCGTAGAATGATTATGTTTATCTTGGATTGATACCGGACTTTTGTTTGCTGCTGCTGTCCTGTTGGTAATGGGTTCAACGGTTGCAGACGTCTTCGTATATAAGCCTTGTTGCATAGCTACACATTTTCGTTGCAAATGAGCTTTTAAACCGCCAAGTCGGTTACTGACGGGGGTGCCACATTTTTTGTATTCAGCTTTGTAGTTTGATGTTTCAGAATTAAATTTGAAATGTTTCCATACTTCCGGATATTTCTTTATTTACTAGTGCTTCATTTTCTTTTCTAGAATAATTATAATAATTAAAATAAATAATTATATCATGTTCATACTTTCTCAAAGGACGAAGAAACGTTCTTGACTTGTTTCTGAGGGTTTTCAGCTGAAAGACCTACTTCTTCCTCCTCGAAAGCATTTTCTGTTGGAAATATCCGAATAAGATCCGTAGCTACACATAAGCTTAAATCACTTTTAAAATCTTTGTTACTACGAGGTAACATAGATATGGCCCCATGAACTATATTCTGGGGATTTTCCGATTTTGTAAAATTACCTTCGTGCTAATATTATATTTTAGCAGCTTCAAGTTATTGTACCGAACAGCCAATGTGGGCCCCAAATTTCATGAAACATGAAAAATCGTTGAAAAGAGAAAAATGAAAGATGAAACATTGAAATTTGAAAGATATATTTTCATTGCAAAATGAAAAATACGTGAAATTTCATGAAAAATGAAAAATATAGATCGTTAAAAAATGAAAAATGAAGAACAGTCGTTGAAATTTAATGGTTTCCAAGTTTCAAAGTGCATGAAGTGTGTATCTTCTGTGTATGTTTGTGCAAAGTTGAAATGCGTTTATTTGCGTATGGAAACAAAACTCACACTACGACCAATCTTTCGTTTCTCATCTTTCATTTTCCACTTTTCATCTTTCATATAAGGGCCTTGAAAAATGAAACGTTCATTTTTCACATTTTTCAAATTATTCATTTTTCATGAAAAATGCAATCATGGTCAATGCATGAAAAGTGCAATCATGGTCAATGCATGGCCATCCAGTTGGCAATAAGCAGCTGGCTTATTAATAGCTGGATAACCCATCCTGTAGCCTATGAAAATAAGAGAACAGAACAAAAATTGTTTATCCAATTCCAATGAGTGAGTACGAATAAATAAATAAATTTCAACGTAAAAACCAAAAACATTTGGGAGCCTTAATGCACACGGATGCTAGCGATGTAATTTGCGTCATTAGCATCGGTAGTCCGAAATGGAATTTTCTTTGAAATTTTGTGATCCTCCATCCAATGCTTAACACGACTTTTCACAGATTTTAATGCATTTAATCGGCCTAAGACAATATTGACAACTTGATATTATTAAGAAGCTGATGATAAAGTTATTCCCTAAATCGCGTTAACAATTCTTTAAACATCAACACACCTGAAGTCACATCGTATTTTCATATGCAATTTCATGCTCTAAGGCTGGACCTTGCCACAGCATCCCTCCTCGCTATTTCGGCAACTAACTTTCACCTCTTCACTCTTCAGAATCCGTTCCACAAATCTATTAACCACGAGGTTCTCTTTTTCGAATATTGGACACTTGGTCTCCTCCAGTCCATACCAATCCCACATACGACGTGTCCAGTTGCGCAGGTGAAAATAGAACTGGCTGCGAAGTCCAAGCAGACTGGACACTCCAGATAACCCTTCAGCATTTTCAACTTCTCATCGGGTTTTGAGAAAATGATTGAATCCCTTTCGTCTGTCTGTTCCTGTATATGGATATTTTCAAAAAAGGTCAAAGAGGTATACTTTTACAACACTTGCATACAGCTGGAGGTCATATCCACTGAATCCGCTGTCTTATAGCGCATCCGTTGAAAATTGTCCACTGGTCGGTCTTATAAAATCAGCCTTCCAATACAGATTACAAAAGACGTTTACAAAATACAACTGTGAGCTGTAATCTAAAATACCAACTTCAAATGGAATTAATGTCTTGGAAAACAGAAGGAATGCAATGTGCAATGAATTATACCAACCTACTTAGAAAATGTTAGAATAGTTTATAAACTTTTTCAAATTCTAAGTTGTTCGCCCACCGCATCGGATTAAAGAGTAAAAAAAAGGAGTATGGCACGTTTCCCTTTGTTTGGACTGTTGGAAGTCGAAGGACTGGATTTGGCTTACATTTTGTTTGGCTACCGTGTATGGGCTTGTCTTTCTTATTTTAGGTTAGACGAGGAGGCTGTGGGTAAATTTAAAAATAAACGTGCTTCCGAAAAACTGATTTAGGCAACATGTTTTACAATCACATAACAATATGGAATATATGAATGAGGTTGAGTTGCATTGTCTCCTTTGAAGTTGGTCTTGTAGAATCATAAAGTTACGTTTTGGTTACCGGATCATAATAGGGAATTAGGACTTGTATACAGAACAAGATTGTTTATTTCATGAAGATCGTTTATTTCATGAACCATAATATTAATATAACCTTAATAATAATTACATCAGATTTGCAACTGGCAAAATACACCTTTCAATTAAGCTGCTATAAATATGTCTGGATAAAATATTATGAAAATCCAACACCCGATCTGCCTTTCCAGTTGGAAACATTGTTTTAATATTAATAACTTTTCTGAACTCAGTCCATTGACTTATGCAGGAACCTCTGCCTGGTATTCTACTTCAGAAACACCATAGTCGTCCAAAGAGAAGTATTCGTCGTAGTCCTCCAATAAGAACCTATAAATAATTGAAATAAGAAAATTAAATCACTTTTAATTTTCTTAAAAAGATCTAATACATATATGTGTATCTAAATAGTTCTATATATTCCATACTTAAAGAACTCTTCAATGGATTTACGGAGAATACTGACACCCTCAACATCTAAGCTGGTGTAGGACAAGCAACCTCCCAGTTTTGCTAAAATTAAACATTTGAATTTCATAGTTTAAGGCCAATGTATTGGAACAAATTAAATTCCTATTGAACTCACTGAAAAGCCGCATCAGGTGGGCAACACCGTAAATCTCCGTCATTTGCTTCCTCACCATACGGATATTAGCCTCTAAATAAGTTTGCTTTCTCAAAATCTGTAAACGGTATAAGGTTTTGCAACTATAAATGAAACTTCAAAACCAATTAATATCTAAAAACTGTAAATAAGAGCTTACATCTTCATATTGTTCTCGTTCAAATCCGTATATAAGCTGTGCGCCAATCATACAATTAAAGTATTCTCGAATTCCGTTGCACAGCTCAACAGCAGACATGTCACTCTTCTCTCTTGTCTGCAAATAGTCTTCCAGAATTTGTTCCACAGAATGACGAGCCGGAAGTCTCACCAACTATAACGTACGTGTTATACTACAGGTAAACACAGCATTCAAAAGGCAAACACAGAAGTTCGATTTAAAATAAATGTATATGTACCCGTCTCTGACGAACAATAGCGTCCCAGTCGTCAAACAAAAACACTTTCACCTGCTCAGGCAGCTTGATTTCAACCTCCTGTTTCACAGAAAATAGAGATTCCTGTCGAAAAGAAAGTTTTATTAGTGGAGTCATAGTCGTATTAAATAACCATTGACAAGACCACAAAATGTATGTTTTAGGATTTGTACCGGTTCCACACATTCACTTTTGATCCTCACTGGAACCTCGCCATCTACAATTATCTCACCTCTCGAATCCTTCTTAAGCTTTGGTCCTGTTTGTTCTGGATTTGGAGTTGAAGATCGAGAATCAGTTGCAGATACAACGCTGGCGGTATCGCTTCCAATAGATTTCCTTCTAGTAGGCCAAGGTAGTTTGGATCCAAGAGTACGCTTAGCGCTTCGCCTGTAGATAAAGGTATGCACATTTTTAAACCATAACAAAAACTAAAAGGAATACGGATACAGCTGGCAATAATTTCTAAAACGAACTGGGCTTCATCATGAGCTTCTTTCAGATCTTTTTGGTTTTCCAAGTTCGGCTCGTTGTATTTGAGCACTCGTATCTCCAAGGCCCATTCGTCCCAACTATTTTCGAAAGCGGAAAACAATTACATTAATGAACTTAAGCTGAATGTGGAAGTTCAATCAAATAAGATACTGATTTTCCTTGTCAACTGTACCTCTTATTAAAACTTGCGTAATGGATGAAGTATGCATACTCCTTGTTCTGCTTCCTATATTCAGTGTTCAATACTTTCCCCTCATAAAGAAACGGACCGTGAAAGCACAGAACTCGCTCGTTATTTTCGAAAATCGGAGGAGTAGCAGGAGGTAAGCTGTCCAACGACACTGCGACAATTAAACCACATTTTAGCTACCTTCCAAACAATCACATTTCAGACCATTACACATTACATAGCAATACGGGGACACCGGACGGGACATGCACTACATATTACGACACTAAAGTACTACACCATTATTTCTAAGCATGTTGCACATTGTACATTAAAAATGTGAAATGTTCGGAACTAACGGAACAATTGAAGCAATGAATTCCGACTGCGAATACGACAGAAAGGCTAGACAGATAATAGGAGTGTAAATTGCAAAATTTTGAAAAGCAATGCCATCTCAAATACAATCTAAAACCATTTCAATTTCATTAATTCCAAACCCACCGACTTTGGACTTACTCTTAATTTGCCGTTAGCGTTTCTTAGATCCACCAAGTCTTTTTTGACATTCTGTCATTCAAGAATATAATACTGTGGTCATGAAGGGTTCAATATTTACTACAAATAAATTTTGTAACTACAACCCATTATTTGATAATTAAATGCGTAGTTATAGATTTAAAAAGTGCAATGGTCCGGATTGTATCAAAATCGGTCAGTTGAACCCGGACCAATTTTATCACGTTTGGGAGGATACTTTATTTCATCATTATTCAATATCCAGTTCGTCTATTTGTATCTACAATTATCTCACCTCTCGAATCCTTCTTAAGCTTTGGTCCTGTTTGTTCTAGATTTAGAGTTGAAGATCGAGCATCAGTTGCAGATACAACGCTAGCGGTATCGCGTCCAATTGTAGATTTCTTTCTAGTAGGCAAAGGTGGTTTGGATCCGAGAGCTCGACCTGCGCTTCGCCTGTAAATAAAAAGTATGCACAACATTTTTAAACCACAACAAAATTAAAGGAATACGGACACAGCTAACAATAATGTCTAACACGAACTGGGATTCTTCATGAACTAGTTTCAGATCCTTTTGTTTTTCCAAGTTTGGCCTGTTGTATTTGAGCACACGTGTCTCCAAGGCCCATTCGTCCCAACTATTTTCGAAAACGGAAAACAATTACATTAATGAACTTAAATTGAATGTACATTGAATTGAATTCAATCACATATGAAGCTGCGTTTCCTTGTCAACTGTCAACTGTACCTCTTTTTCCAGCCGACGTAGTGGACGAAGTATACATACTTCTTGTTCTGCTTCCTATATTCAGTTTTCAATACTTTCGCCTCATAAAGAAGCTTACGGTGATAAACCAGAACTTGCTCGTTGTTCTCGAAAATCGGAGGAGTAGCAGGAGGTAAGCAGTCCGACCACACTGCGACAATTAAACCACATTTTAGCTGCCTTCCAAGCAATCAGATTTCAGACCATTATACATTACATAGCAATACGGGGACACCGGACGGGACATGCACTACATACTACGACACTACAAACAAAAGTACTACACCATTGTGTCAAAGGTTAGATGCTTCTATACTTACTAATAAGCGAAAGTCGGTTTTTGTAAGCATGTTGCATATTGTACATTAAAAATGTGAAATGTACGGAACAATTGAAGGAATGAATTCTAGTCGATGAGATTCGACTCTGACTTGAGGAGGGGAGAGTCGATAGACACTGTGTGTTCTTGGGAGCCGTCAGAAAA
>JAQFZA010000693.1:0-14372 GCA_034695115.1 Desoria olivacea | reverse complement strand
ATCAACCGATAAGATCGGATAATTATTGAAGGCTACCTATTCATTCAAAGATCTCCCCATAAGGCTCAATGAGCAGAGATAGATAGATGTGCCGTCGCCTATTAGGATTATGATGATGCAAGTTAACATTGGAAGGATAGAAGATGAATGTTTTTTTCCTATAATGGGGGCTGATCTTTCTTTTGTGGACCTTTTTCAAAAGTTGTATTTCCAGTGCAACCAAAATCAAAACATCTAATGGTCGAAGTATCATACGCTGTTGACCTTATAGAGACAATGGGTACTTTGATGATCTTTTGATTGAAGTGATGGCGCATTTGATTTGAGGGAAAGTCGGAAAAAGAATTAAGAATATGAACAAGGACAATGAAGAAAATATAATTTCCTTGCACAAGAAAATCAGAAGAGTCGTGGAGAAGGCACCCTTCTACATTTAAATAGTAATAATAACTACTCAGGAAAAATGAAATATCCATTTTCCTCTTGACCAACAAATTACACTATCAATGATAAGGATGAGCGATCGAAGACATTCATAAAAAATCCTGAATCCTCACCATAAAAAACCGGCGTCGCAGGATATCGCAGATTATCAAGATCCGATACACAGAAATGAAAAGATTTTGATAAATAGCCATTCCGGTTCGGTCATACGTTTCTCTCGAGTGACCGGTCACTCAATTATTTAGTGAGAAAAAGGACTTTTTTAAAAGAGGAGAACCAAGTCACAACTTCTACTTGGTACTTAACGATAGTCATCATTCAGATAAAATGGATTTTAGGGAACTAGATGCCATCATTCTGGGAAACGTCATCATAACAAAGCGGATAGGGATTCAGTCTTGAAGTGAGATATGAACAAGAAGAAAGACGATCAAGAAGAGAGATTGGATCTTTTGTGTGCTTAGTCAAGTGGATTTTGTCGCTGGAAAAGATATATGACTTTTTCTCAAATGGCCCTTCTTTACTTACCTCATCCTTCCGCATAAAGGAAGATGAGATAAGCCCCTGTCGAAGAAGAAGCTGAGGTGTAGGTAAGAAGGTGAAGGATGCTGAGGTTTCATCTCATCCCTGCACATCACCCTATATGATGATCCTGTTCCACACAAAATACATTTGGACTGGAACAAGATCCACAGAAATATGTGGTTCACTGGTCCAAAAACATTTGAGGAGGCAAGAATTTCTTGAATTTCTCTCGCTAACTTTCCCCGTTTCACTCTTACTTCAATGGGGTATGCTCCTTTACTTTCCATCAGATTTTTATTTCTGGCTGATTTTCATATCTCTCCCTGGCTTTGTTTCAGCACTACAGTAGGTAAATATAACTCAATTGCATTGCCATGCAAAGCCAATGCCAATACTGGCCAATTTAGCTAACCCGAAAGAATTCCCAATACGCTAGAATAATTTCCACTCCACTTGAGGAATAGGCGCTTAAGAATTCTTTCGAATTCAATTATGAATGATCTACTTCCCAAGGTTAGTGGTAATTTGACCTTACCTCACGTTACCTCACATCTGAATTTCATTGTTACACCCTTAGAATCTTAACGTATTTTTCGGAATGAATAAACACGGTAGTATCACGACTGACTTAATTCTCTTGATGAAGAAGCTGTGAAAGGAACTAGAAATTCTATGAAATCTACTTTGACAAGGTTTACACCTGCCTGGTTTTCTAACATTCTATATCCAACCCTAGTATATCTAAAAAAAAAAATAAGAGGAAAGCTCAACCAAGCATTTCATTTGATTTTGTAATAAAGTATAAAAATATAGAGTGAACAACAAGAAAAGTGTCCCATCGGTGGTCGGTTTTTTACTTGGCGATTCGATTCGAGTACGATTTGGCAAATTTAAAAAAATTAAATTCCCGAAAGATTGCTAACACTCATTTGGCAAATGTCAAAATATGCAAAAAGAACAAAAATAGGGAATATGTCATGACTCACTAGTAAGATCCGTCCGTGGTAATAGCAATCTCCTTGTTTCAAATAAATTACATGTAAAGTAGAGTGCACTGGGTGTTTTCACTGCACGCTCTAAAATGGAAAAAATAGAAAAACTGACTTTTATTTAAAATAAATTAGTATCGTAGAGTTTACAGTGCATCCACAAGCAATTCAAGTGTGGTCTATAGAAAGAAAATGAATGATAACCCTACTTCCGTAATTGTGACATCTAAATTAACCTCAACGATATTCCATAAATCTATGATGAGAAACAAATTAAAGACAATTTAATTTTGATTTCCTTACATTTGCCAAGTACCGTAAATGTTGTTTTTACATTGCTAAAGAATTCCAACAATTTTATAGTCGTGTTTGCCAAATCGTCCATAGCCAAACAAACCTTGAATCGTCAATCGTCCCATCCACTACATGTCAAACCCTTCGGACGCCGTTCCCCTCAAAACCCAAAGTTCCAGATCCCAAGATACCAAGGTGGTGTCCTACAGCATACAATCGAATTCCACTGAACTGGACAAAACATAATCCAAGAATCCAAGTATTTTTCGTTCCAATACTCCACAAAAATGAGTAGAGTATATAATTTTCTGCTTGAGCGGATTCAAGTAATTTCCAAAAAGAAAGAGGCCGGTGACTGCCTCGTGTCCTGGAGTTTAAAATTAGGCTTGAGTATTGTGATCTAACACTAATAAACCGGCCCATCACACGGCATTAACTAATTGCAGATATTATTACATGTTTCGACAGTATATTTAAAGTTCTATATCATCCCATCACTAAGACAGAAATCCAAGAGAAGAGAGCAAATAAAAATGAAACTAGTAATAGAAATAAAAAGCTAAAAGAATCTTGTAGCAAGAAAGGAGTCGCAAATGGCTTGATAGGTTGATTGGGTGGATTCCTATAAAAAAGAAAACTTTTTCTGATGAAAGCTCTTCACTGAAACTTCACTAAACTCTCTTCATCATCGACAAAAGAGCAAGGGACTTCAGGTATTGCCTCCTAGATGTACTTTCTTTGTATATGTTGTCGGCATTATTTAAAGAAAGGTCTAAGCATAGCACTTCTTATGTACACAGTATTTCCCAATATCAATTTTTTTTTACATCCATATGAGGCCCGTTTTTGTCTCATGTAAACTCTTTGTCAATTTCACCGTTACAATAAATTAGAATTAAACTTGTAAAGGCTGAAACAATACCAAGTTCCTGTACCGAATATATATCGGGTAATCGAGCGGAAAGAATAGCTGGACTTGGAAGTTTTGGAAAGTGTTGGTCAATACTGCCTAAGAAGGAAGTACTGTAAATTGTATTGCCGCATTTACAATAATGCCGACAACATACAGCATCAGATATCAAGATATCATACGTCGTACATTTCTCTGGATTCATTGGACCATTTCAGATGGAGGAAAAATAACAGAACAAGCATTGAGAAATCACCACCACCACAGACAGAAGGGAGTCCCAGGTATCATAATACTAGAGAATGGCCTCGTAGTTTGCTACTAAAAGCTTTCTATTGCCACACTACTTTCTTGATTCATCATCATTGCTCTCATTCTACTCAGTTGTCCGTGCTTTTTGATGGAGTCAATCCCATTTTCTTCAAAATGAAGAAAGTTAATCGAATTGGAAGTCCGAGGCTTAAATTTCTATCCTCTACCTCTTTGAATGTTATTGTTTGATATACAGGATATGATCGAGAGCTTGAGCGGATGGACATTGTACTGATTTGTAGACGACGTCAATCGTTGATGCTGCGATTCTCGTTGCACGACATACATTTTACACTACAATGACTACCTTCGTTATTTTTTAAAGATGGACTCGATGACTAAGGCAACACTTGACAGTGTGCTATCAGCACAGGTATTAAGCTGAAGTCTGTAAATTGGACGAATGGAGAGGATGAAGCAAGCAAACCTATACTCTAGAGGCCTTTTAAACATACCATTTCCATCAATAGGAAATGATCACAGATTGAATGTGATTTTTTTCTAATTTACTTTATCCATCATAGCAAACATTACAAGGCATGACACTTTAACAAATAGCTGAATGGTCAAGACAGTCAAGAAGAGTCAGGACTTTATTTTTATTTGTAGGGAAAAAAACAAGCCCAAAAACCACTCCTGAATTCGATGCAAACGAGAATTTCATATCATGTAAGCGACTAGCGACTTTTCTTGTGAATACAAATGTTCTGAAAGAGGTTGATACTGATTGTAAAATCGAATATATATAGAGAGACTACAGCTAACTACAGTAATTGGACATTGGAAGAGAAAACTTTGTTTGGTTCTGAAAGGCAAATATTACAAACATACACATCCTCAGTTTCTCTGCAATATGTCTTTAAACTTGTTTGATACTTATCGAGAATCCACAAAAAAACGATCGATTTTTACTAAGTATAAGTTGTTTTTAGGTGTCTTCGTCGACTAAGATATATATAGGTGATAAAAGTGGTATTTTTACCCAAATTTGACATCTGGAAGCTTTATGGACAAAAAAATGTGATTCTTTTACATTAAAAATAGTTTACAAACAATGCCAAAAGTCAGAAAATGTGTGGCAAAGTTTGACAAATTAAGCAAATCCGATCTTTATCCGGTTTTCCGAGTTCGTCTCGCATTCGAGTCACCCGAGTTCAATTTTTTTTTTCAATTCAATTCAATTCCAGTTTGATAGCTTATTCTAATTTACCGCTAAATTTTAATTAAAATGGTCCATCTAAAATGATGCTATCCTAGGTTTTTATAAGCATAATAGTATATGTGTCGTGAGACAGAATGATCCCATGACAGAAGGAAACCATGATTTCTTCTGTGACACCAAGTGCTATGACATAAGGAAACTATTGTGAGGTTCCTTCTGATACGTCACAGAAGGAAACTTAGCCAGGGTTCCTTCTGAGCCAGCTAAATGATATTACAGGAGGTAACAACGGGGAGATTCCTTCTGAGACGGCACATAAGGAAACTTTTACACTCCTGTGATTTTTAATTTAATTTTGGTTTTAACCAGCAGTAGACTGCTTCTTTGTTGGAGAAATAAAGTGCTTTATTTTAATTTCAATCTACTGAGTGAATAAAGTTAGCTTCCTCTCCAGCCAGAACCATAAACTCCATAAATTTAGCAGCCGGATAGTTTGCTTCATATTTAAGTTATAAATGATTTTAAGATTTAAATTGGCAATAAAATTAACTACCTCGTTTCGCATGTAATCGCTAATACATATACTTAATCATACTAAATTAGTAATCCACCGCATAAGTTTGTTCAACAAAAATTATGAAATATCCTAAGTCATAAAATATTTGAATAATTTAAGAGTTATTTTTTAATACTTAGGTATGTCTTGTTTCTGGCTTAAGTTTCCTTATGTACCGTCTCAGAAGGAATCTTCCCGTTATTACTTCCTGTTATAGCATTTAGCTTCTCAGAAGGAACCCTGGCCAAGTTTCCTTCTGTGACGTATCAGAAGGATCTGAAGGATCCTCACAATGCAATAGTTTCCTTATGTCATAGCACTTGGTGTCACAGAAGGAACCCTGGTTTCCTTTTGTCATGGAATCATGCTGTCGACATATTCATACCAACAACAACTACCATACGCATCCCCATTTTCAAATCACATGTGAAAGCATACGTTTTTCGTTATATAAGTATGTCTCTCATGTTTTTTTTACATTATTGGATTAGTAGTATTAAATCATTATAGTTTACAGTTCTTCTCACTGTATTCAAGTATATCTGTATCTAGCCCCTGTAATGTAATGGTAATATGTATAAAAATGTAGCTCACATTTCAGAATACCTCGCTGTAATTTTCCAAAAGGAAAGTGCTTCCGTTTTCCAATCTTGGGCTTAGAGAAGCACATCCGCAAGGTAAAAGCGACTGCAGTGCAGTCGGCTTGGCAGTATTATTATAATATTTATTATAGAAGACAGCAATCTTCGGTTCCTTACCACTCAGCTAGGAACTACAAATGTAGCTGGTATTGTTAAAGGCCAAATTCAATTTCCCCTTGGGATGAGCCATCCTTCATCGATTTATATTTCAAATTCAGAATCAGCCTCCAACAGGTTCTTCAGCCGTCTCTATCCTTTGTGAAATTACATTCACCAACAAATTTTCTCTTTAGGAGATTCACTTTATATTTACACATCAATATGTAAGAAAGTCAATGTGAATGTATAGCCGAGTGAATTTCAATTCGGCTTTTGATTTTGTTGAAAGTTGGATGAGTGCATGATGCAACAACACACTGCCAATACTTACTCACCCCTTGCCTGGAAACGAAAAACTAAATCTCATTTACCGATCAGGATCTGGATCCACATTTTAGCTTTCCACTTCTTGAAGATAGCAAACAAGGAGTCTATTTATTCCATGAGCTTCACTTCATTGAGTAAAAGCATCGACTAGATAAATTGTCCAATTGATGGAAGTAGTGGATCAGCGCATTTCATCCCGTCGTTTCATTTTACTTAATCTTTTAAGAAACTGCTTTATTTTTCAGAATGTATTTCCTTACGTTTTCTTTTTACTCCACTTTAACTTACAGGAAGACTGCTGTAACCATTTACAGTTTATACAATTCATGCATACCATTAGGCATCCTTTCAATTCTTTATCCTCTTGCATCTTTTGAGGAAAACATAGATTAAGCTGCAACATATTATTTAAGGAAAGGGTCATACTAAGGACTCTCGTGTTTCCACACACTCCGATCTTTATTGATATTACACAATAGAAAGCTATTTTTAATGGCATATCATATGGACGTCTAAGCATATTTTCATTCCATAAAGACTCCGTCACTCAGAAGTTGGTATGCTCAAGGAGTAACGGCAATGCGGAAGCAAACAGTCACATACTTTATTCTGGTGGGCCAGTGTAATGTCTTATCCACTTTCGAGACTTAGAATATGAAATGAAATGTACGCATTTACCCACGTTTGGTTGTGAAGACTAGGAACTCCCAGACGGAACTTATTGATTGATTCTGTCAATCAGAGGGAAAGTTCATACGACCACTGGTGAAGTGAAGGCTACAAGTCTATAATCTGCCTGGTTATATGGCTGGTTTACAAATTATTACCAGCACGGAATTACTACAGAAAATAATAATATTTTGCTCAAACCTACTATTTACATGGTAAATCGAAAAATCAGAATAAGTAACATAGCGAGGATCTAATGTTGTAGAGGTTTCATTATGTAGCACATTAGCCACAATAACATTTAAGTGTTTTTTTATTCGTGGAATTTTGCACACTTGGCTTCTTGCTCGAAATAAGACAAAGCAAGTTCCGACATTAATACCTTACATCAAAATTACATCGGACCTCATTGTACTTTTACAGATATACGAATAGTAAGCCTATGTTTTGTGGAGGTAATGACAAGCCCCGCTCATTCAATTTACAAGCTGTGTTATACTGTTTACAAGAATTTTACTTTGTGAACATAGAATAGGACACTTTCTGACAACTTCCTTGACTCTGCACTAACTAGATATGAGGAAAGATTTATATTATAATGAATAATCTTAATTTATCCATGAATAATCTTGTATCGAAGTTACAGAAAGTTAGACATGTAGACGGCTGTGTACAATTTAAAAAGAGACTTAGTCAACATCATACGACTACAATTTTCTCCATTTTAATCATGCAATAGATTGTACGTGGGTTACATTCAGCCATAGTGTACATCTATAACAAAATCAAAAGCATTTACTAATGACTTATTGATGGGTAATATAAGCATAATAAATGAGCTCAGTATCCCCAGACTTTCGTTTTAGTAATGTACCATAGTTTTATTAGCACTATTAGCAGTTTCGAGGGATATACAGTATTATGTATGGATACGTAGATATTCTTCAATTGCGGAGGCGTGTGCTGTGCCAATTCACCGGTAACTATATAGGAAAATCAATTCATGGGGCCTTTATAAGCCCATTCGTGATGGCAGTTGATATTGCAAATAGAGAGGAAGTCATTTTATGGAAAGACTGACACCGACAGTAAAAAATTGAGACTTGGGGGCTTTGTTCCCATTTGTGATTATTAATCAAATATATTATTATCATTAGGTAGGAATGATAGGGCACAGTGTATAGAAGAGAATGTGAACCCATTTCCAATAAGAGATAAAAAGCTATCCGAGTCACAAAGGCACAAGGGTAAAGCTCACTTGCAAACATGACTCTTCTTCTCTCTGAGTCATTGCTTTCCATCTTTTCTTTAATATACCGAAATTCAATCATCACACCATGTAAGTACATTAAACCAGAAAACCCTGGATCATGACGGAAGTCAAGTTCAAAGAAAGAAACCCTTATTAAACGAAGAGTAGCCAAATCATTGCTGCTTCTTGTGCAAATGATAATTTTAGACTATATTATTTTTATATCGATGTCAATCTGTTTTAAGTCAATATGTTGGAAGCAATAACTGTTTAACTAAGATGATAATTACCTAGTTGTTAACAATTCTTCATGATTAAAAAACTTTTGAAATTTACAAATTGTAAAGTGTTAAAAAATCTGACATATTCCATTATGTAACACTGCTTCAAGACTTCATAATATGCCCAGCAATACTCATTCTTGTACTAAACTAGCGAAACTGAAGTTACAAGGCGAGAAGAAAATGGGCAAACCATTCAAAGCAACTGGGCTCTCATTAGATAGGAAATTGTTAGTTTTTGAAACGATAAAGGTACCTATTCGATAATGTAAGATATTTCGAGTGAAATGCAGTACTGAACCGAGCGTTTGGTGTGCCATTCCTTCGTGGTCCGACCCAGTGAGGATTTTATTATAACATTTTATGATGAGTTTGCTCTGATGAACCTTCATTCATGAGGGAGAAGGGAGGGGGGCATTTGGTGGCGGACTAGCAGACAGAACTTTATGCGTACGTTTGACTTTTATGTGAAACAATTTTCGCCCCATTCCATCTGGAAAAGTTAGTTAGTTGGCCAGGAAATTGCTTTCCCACAACTATATCCTCTTACATTTACGACAGAAGTTAAGAAGTGTGCAGCATCAGATCATATGGTGTTTGAAGACTGAATGCCTGCACTGCTAAAAACAGGAGGAGCAGATGGGATATTGGTATCAAAATCTATCTCCTTGAAGTACTCTTTGCCGAAATCATGCTGGCTTGGTTCGTAGATTTCCTCAGTACCGTTTCTCAAATTGTTATGGATGATGGAGCTCGAGCAAGTAGATTATCACAAACCGTATGACTGTTTAGTTTATACGACTGTCGTAACCTAACATTTTCCACTCAAATCAAACACTAAAGACTTTCCATCTTATCCCTAGAGGCTTGAGGAATCCGCGATACGTCACCTGGTAGACCAGGTTCCACTCAAGGGAAATACATATATAGAATATGAACAGCCAATCAAACTAGAGGCCAAAATACACCAGGCAATTAAACTAGCCAAATCGTTTCAATTAGTTCAAAGGATATGATGTGTGGTTTATTAGTTCCATTTGGAACTAGATTTCGATCGCAGAGGGTATTTGTAGCTTTTTTGTGGTAATTCTCAATAACTGAACTTCAAAACAACTATAACCTCACCTCGTTTAAATTCGCCACTACCTCATACAGAGAATTAAACAATTATCCTTTTAATTGCAGTTCATTTACTTATTAAACAGTACCGGTTACGCATAAAAAACCATTTGCACTACTTATATTTGAAATGTCAACTATGATCCAATTATCCCAAATGCAGCTGGTGTATAATTTACCGGTGCACTGCACAGGTTTTGTTACACAATCTTTCTGTAGTTTACTTACGACCTTAAAAAGCGGTCTCTTCAGTATTGTCTTTACAATAAGGATTGCAAACTGGTCAACAAGCCAGTCATTTTTAAAAGCAGGTTACGTATTAGGAGGTTATGTATTGTATTATGTTTGATTTTATTTGAACTTTCAAATGTACGTCTTTTATTCAATTCTAGTCTGGCCCTAGTTGTGCACCAGTCTACCAGACGTATTTTATTTTCAATCATAGTTTACAGGTTTACTCAATGTGATTTAATTCATAGAAAAATGAAGAATAGAAATTCCTACCGTGGATCTTAACATAATTACTTATACATTCCATTAGGATGATTAAACAAAGGAATTCGAAAATGAATGTCTTTAACCAAAGGGCTGGGCATAAAATTCGAGTGCAGATTAGAATGAAAACGAAATACAAACCAAGAAATACAATTCCTATCTTGCATTAATTAAAATGGTTGGGTCCAAGATCTCTTCGGGGACAAGGAATAATTAAGAAACCGTCCGTTTACACGATAATCTACGCTACTGCACTTTTCGTCACACAATACGACCAGGACGTCGTAGTATTGTGGTATGGGCCATCAATTTAAATAAAATTCCTAGTAATCCAAGTGCCGGATTTTGACATTAAATTCTATTTGAGTTAGGTAATTCAACTGTGAAAAACCTATTTGCAAACTTGGAAGTAGAGCAATTTGCTTCATTAGATTGGATAGAGGGTAACCTGGGAAATCTATAGTTGCAAAAGTATTGTACCCATTTTTGAGGCTGTTCGTAAGTTGTAAGTCAAAATGCCTTTCATTCCACCCCACTTGGCAAGCAGTTGATAATAAATCAAAAAGGTACTCGCTGAAACCATGATTTTAATCCATTATCTCTATTTTCATTTATCCACTTGATTAAGTTTTATGCCACATTAAATAAAAGTAAATTGGTATCGTCACTTTCAAATCCTTAATAGAAGAAACGCCTGGAAATACTGTCCTCGTACATAAGTCTCCTTTCAAGTGTGATGCATACTTTGTACTTAAATAGTTAAAACTACATCCTCCCCCTCTGTTTCCATTTATAGATATAACAGCAGTTATGGACTTTCAGGTTGCTCTTAAGTTTCATATCAATCGTTATATACTATAATATTTCTCTATTAAAACGTCTCCCTCATTTAAACCGTTTAATTACAAAAAGCGCTCCCGTAAAAAGCCTATTCTAATTTAAGGTTTTTCTACGAACTTTTAAATACAGCTAAAGTGGTTACTACCTAAAACTGCATTTTAAAATGGATTCCTTTTGAAACGCATCTCAAAAGAAATAAACTCTTGAAATTAGCCGATTGATGAAAATGCCAAAGGAAGTTAGACGCAATTACACCATTTCTTAAAATAATAAAAGTAGATTTTTTGTAAAGATTAGGACTTTGTTTCCTTGAAAACCTCCTGAAATGCATACATGTCCCTTCATATCAAAGGGTTGAAACAATAAACACCCCGGCCGTTTAAATCGATAATGCAGCGGAAGTAAAGTACTGATTAATCCTGAAGTACATTCAGTCGAGCCAGGCTCCCAGGCTTATCACTGGGCATTATGTCGGATATTTAATAAATCTGACAGGAAATTCCAATAATGCCCATTTCATAATCAATGAATTACGAAATGTGTTCGTTTATGGGGTAAAGGGTAAGGGTTCACTTTTGTAAAGGCAAATAAGTTAAGCTAGACACGGCACGAGGACGAGACTGTTCGGATCAATTAGCCGTTGGGGAAAGCAGTTGCTTATCTATTACATTGTACATCCGGTGAATTCTTAATATCAGAGTGCCCCAGAGAAAACTGGACAAGTCCTCATCGCATTCTTAACCTAACCTTTTTTGTCGCTCGAACTTTCTCCTTCGTGGGCCTGCAGGACTAGTAGAGTAGTCCTTGTAAATGGCTTGAGGACCAAGAGCCATTAGTTTAAGCTGAGTTAAAGCCGATTTCGGGAGAAGTAAGGGTAAGCAGATTAATTAAACAAAGGAACAATGCAAACAAGCAAGCACATCCAATTACATCTGATTGAGTGGAATAGAATGGTACATACTTCAGTCCCCGCAAATGAACTACCGTTGGATAAAAGAGGCCAAGCCAAAGAATCTAATCAGGATATAGGAGTTTAATATATAATAAGAAAATCCACCCATTAGCTACCAGCCTGTCGAAAAGGTAGACGAGCGAAGGAAAAAAAATCAAGAGATATTTGTATCTGTACATGTCTCCCAAAGTTTGAAGCCTGGGAATAAATTCTCACACCAAGTCCAATTCGATATCCTATTTAGAGGAAAATACTAAGGGACTTAGACCACAAGCTTAGTTGAGTAGGCCGGAGTTGGTTAAGTAAAACAATACATGCAATTTGACTCTGGTGAAGTGTACTCTCCTTCCTCTCATCCCATTGAAAACTAGCTAACAAAGCCAGGAAATGACGGCAAAACAAACAGTTCTTTGATTATCCAAGTAAAAACAAAAGATTTAATTCACCTTTTGTACAACTTCTTCCTTCAGAATAGGTTTGTAGCATCTGTAGCCAGTTGTAACGAATCAAGTACGGGAAAGACACAGTTCTTATTTTACTCTTCTTTAGACATTTCAATCAAATGCTCCCGACATCTCAAAAAATAAAACACTTGAAATCAGAACAATATGGCTAGAAATGGTTCTTGTAACTTTTAAAATCTTTGGGTTTATCACTGCCTTAAGAAATCAGTGGCATGGAAGAACCATCCACTGCCTACAAAAAAGAAGGTTGTTGGCCATAATCATTGTACGTTTTTTTGGCAACTACGGTACACGTTTTGGGTAACGCTTTGTTACTTTTGCACAAATATAACATTTCAGAATTTATTAAATCCCCTAATAGATACAGATCAAAATGTCCTTTATTTGTTGTAATTAACTCATTGTAGCAAGTTTTTAAATTGCTTACTTCGTTTTGAAACTACGACTTCTTGTCAGTCTTTTTTCTTCAAACTCTGAGAAAAGTTTACAGTTTTTTGTCGCTTCCAGAACTTTCAATAGTTAATTTACAGTTTAGGAGTACAGCATTATTTTGATATTTTGCGGTTGTGCACAGTAGAGGTTGTCGTATTGGTTGGGCGGTGGTGATGTTTCAAATTAAGAGTTCGTATCGAGGATGTGACAGAAAGAGAGAGTGAGAGAAAGAACCTTGTGATACTAAAAAGTCCTCAGATTTTTTTCTCACGTTTCTCTCATTTCTTAACGGTTTTTTACAGTTTTGGAAGAGAAAGGATGGTCATGAAAAATGAGGGTTGTGATTGTGGCTTCATGGATGACACTGAGACAGGGCTTGAGTGACAGACATGACAATAACGAGGACGGTCTGATTTTATTTTATTGGAAGGTACGATGCTGATGCAGAGGTTGAAAAGGTAGTTGGGCTACCTAAGTACTTCCTTTCACTCCTTTCTCTCACAGACGGTTTCAACGGTTTGAGAAATGAGATGGAACACAGACTTGCAGAAAACGAGAGCTCGCAACATCCTTTCCTTCCCTCACAAAGTGGAAACCAACACTGGAGCCTACTTGGCCATGGGACTCTTCTAATATTTTCTGCCACACTCTTCTCCTGAAACCGGACCACTATATGTACTAACATAACCAAGGAATATCATACCAGCTGGTATGGTTAATGGAAGATCTGGAAGTATGAATGCATACGTATGTCAGAAACTTTTCCACTTGTGACAGAAGAAGGTCTCAACTTTTGTTTCTTAAGTATATGTATTTCTCCGCTATCTGATGCACACGTATTTCCAACTGAAGGAATTGGAAAATGCGAGGGTTCTGAGCTGTAGCCGAGCGTTTTGTTTGCAATTCTTCATTTATGTATGCGAGTTCCCAGTTTTTGAGTAATCACTTTCGGACAAATTATACTCCTTCGTATTTTATTCATAGTTTAAGACGTAAATGAGCCAGATCTACAGCCACGACTTACCAGAGATGAACTATTTATGTTTTGGTATTATTCAACTACGGGATATAGGCGGGAGTCATCTTGTTGACGATGTATATTAATTGTAGGGTTTTAACGGGAATTTAGTCGTCTAAAACCGTTTCGTAATGCTGGTCTGGTAGAGCGGGGATGTATTTGTCATATTTTCAACAACTGTTCTACTCCTTATATGAGACATTGGATGTGAGTCTTAACATGTCCTCTTAATAATCTTGGTGAACAACTTCTCCTGTTAATACAAAAGAAATGAAGATTTTATTTTTGGGTCAATTAAATTTAAAATTCCATGCTGGAATCTCCACCACTTTCAAGAAGCTGTCTCACTATATTATCCTATCACTGTAGGAGATATTTTACGAAGTGTGGGACAATAGAAGTGCAATCATCAACAGTTTAGCTCAATTAAACTCTCCTTGTCCTTATCCCCTGATTTATAACACATTATCTATATGCTACTCGTAGATGCAATTTTATAATATATCTAAAATAATTAAGGGGGTGTGCCATAAGTAAATTCACTACTTTTAAACCTGCTGTAAGTTGAGAAAAAGTAAGAATTTCAAAGAA
>JAQFZA010000692.1:0-14373 GCA_034695115.1 Desoria olivacea | reverse complement strand
ATTAATGTCCGAAGACCTAAATGTCGGGAGGCATTTAAGTCTTTGGACCTAAATGTCGGGAGGCATTTAAGTCCTTAAACCTAAATGTCGGTAGGCATAAATGACGAGGCATAAATGTCTCAGGCATTTATGTCATAGAATCTTTCTTATCTGCATTCCTTTAAAATTAAGTGTCGCAATACATTTTTAGTTCTACGCCAAACCACGGGATAAGAGTAACTTCCAACCGTTCTATGCATAGTTAATTATCCTTCAGACTCATCATGGAGATGGTCCTTGGTGTGAGTCTTCCTCCAGAAGATGGAGGTCGACTCGTGTGGTTATTCGAATGCAAGATTACCGGATGGTGACTGCCTGACCTTGCGCAAATGGTATTGGATCTTGGTCGTCCAGTTGTAGCTGTAAAAGCCGGTTCTGGGTCATCCCGTTGGGCCGTAGGGCAGGGGGCGCTACCTCGACGGTCATCAAGACCAAGACGATTAGCCCACTGGGCTGCTGAGGGTTTTGTGGTCCCGATTATAACTTCGGCTTGACCCTTACCCACCCCTGGATGACCTTCGACTTTCACTTCGTACTAATCATTTAGTAATTCAAATAAAATTAATGCCTCATAAACTAATCATTTTACTGTTTACAACATTTAAAGTCTTTACCTGCAAGAAGTAGTTATTCCTGTAGATCTGCTTCCCAGTATAACTAGGAATGCAAGGTTTAGGAACTGTCAAGGTTCCCATGAACATAATCTCCTGGTCAGTATTCGAAGTGGATGAAACGACGGATGACTTCTCTGTACTCGTTGTATCATCCGCGACACAAGTGTCTACTTCAAAGGTGTCCAAAATCACAATAGTCGTCTTAATAGCCCCTTGAGCATTGTAAACCGCTTTCCTCAACAATTTAACCAGAACTGACTTGATCGCTCGGCATTTGGGATTCTCGATGGTTAAAGTGAACTGGATTTGATCTCCAGGATGGTAACCGGATTTTCCTGACGTTAAGATAAACGATACAAACGGCTTTCCGGAGAATACGGAATCATACAAACAGCTTGAATGGTTCAAAGGCTCAGACGCCCCGGGACATTGGGTGAGGTCATTAAATCCCCCGTAACCGACGAGGGTTTCTGCGACTTGGACATAACAATAGGTAGATCCCATGTAGGCCGCGACGTAAAATTGAAGACTTCCGAACTGAGACTTGAAGGGTGCCGGAAGGAACTCTCCAGGCATGTGTAGTACAAAGGGGTAAGTATATGAACCCGGCTCCATTCTGCAGTTTTGATCCTTGTCGTCTTCTGCAATTTAAAAAAAATCATCAGGACTCGTTCTAATTAGTTTACCTACCCATTAGAAAATTTGGAATTATAAGTTATATGTATTTAGCAATCGAAATTAAACTGTACATGCTAAATGGTAATAAAACAACCTTTAGCTATTTACCAAATGTTTTTGAAATCATAAAATGGAAGTTCCTATCTTGGATATTTTCCAGTTTTGATAGACGTACTTTTATTTTCGAAATCAACATGAAAGTACAAATGCATACATTTACCAAAGATATAAACAGAGAGAATGAACTGTGTGATATGATTTTGTGATTGGAAACCATGTTTCAATTTTACGATGATGATATATATCCATTTATATATTTACAGGTAAACATGGTTTTAAAGTTGAACTTAAAGTCCGTAAAAAATTATGAATTGTAATAATGATATCGTGGATATTTGGATATATTCTTTACTGTAAACAATTTTCTAAAATAGCGTAAATAAATTTGATTATCTGAAAGCAGGAAATAGGGACTTAGTTTAATCACACATGACCATATGCCATTAAGATGTTAAAAAAAGACTACCATCTCCCAAAATCTGTTGCCTGACTGGGGAGAGGACATAGTTTCCATCATCAGCTTCTGGAGCGTCTTGAAAAATGCTTTCAACAGCCCAGTTCGTGGTAACACGGCCATCAAACTTGGTCTGGAATCTCAGTTTGACATTTGCATCTAACTGCACCCGAATCCCTGCAAAAATGTTAGGTTTCAAAATTCAGGATTCAAAATACTGAAATCGAGTTATTGAAACTTTGCATACTAATCGTAATATTGTACAAAATAAAGTTCGACACAAACCTCCGTTAAACCGTATGAGATTTTGAGTACTTAATTTCAAACGACCCGTAATGGTCTTATAAGGCCGAATGACGTGTCGATCCAATTCGATTTCAGCATCGAAACTGGGAAAGAAATTCGACTTCCTCGGATTCCAACATTGATGTCTTAAGGAGCTAGAGATGGCCCCTACACTTGCCATAGTTCTTTAAGTCACTATTTTAAACTACAGTTTGAGCAAGTTTTTTTTCGTTTGTTGAATCCTTTTAACCAACAGGGACTCTGGGAAGTTAGGTACAGAATGGTTGATTATGATGGTTCTGGGAAATATTGAAATTCTTAACTAGGCCCGACTAGGCCGAAATGCAGTGGTTAGGTAGGATAGAAAGGCAAGGGAAAGTGTGTTGATGTTGACATTGCATGCGAGAGAAAGTCATGTGGGCTTTCTGCGTTACATTAGGCATCCCATATGCTGCACCTTTCCCTAACCAGAAAATCGATTCTTCAAGCGTTATACGGCTATAGGAAAAGGAGTAAAAAAATACGGTTGTGAAAGAGCTTTATGTGATATCTCATATTTGATGTATTAACTACGACAGTAATCTTCGCTGAGAATCTCCATTGAATTTCATGTCGCTCAATTTGAGCTATTAGAAGCACATAATGCTAATCTTATTATTGAATGTACGTCAACTTCTGGAAGAGTTCATTAATTTCCATGTAGTTTCGACCGTGTAAACTCGATCATGAAAACGCTGTCACAAAAGGGCGACTATGACTCTAAAAAATAAATAATCTATTGAGTATAATAATATCTGTTCCTGTAAGGTTGTGGATTGTAAAGGAACGTGAGAGGTCAAAAGTTCATTAATTTTTTTTTAGTACTGTGGATATTTTATATTGAAGCATTGTATAAAATTCGACTAATTCTCTACCGATGTATTCTTAATGTCAAAATTCCCATAAATTAATAGAAACAGATCCAAAATCAATAAAAAGATGACCATCCGTTGTTGTAGGTTGTACCGTTCTGATGGAAGCAAATAGGATTTAATGGATTTAATGGCCCCCAAGGCCCCAAACGAAGGTTTTGTTTTCTTCTATAGTAAAGGGTTATTGTAGGTAAATACAAATGTACCAGTTGCTGGTCTGTATGGTTTAAACAACTTGGCCTTGGATTGGACATTTCTCCTAAATGCTTTGACGGGTTGTAAAGTTAAAATCCCGATGTATTGAAAAATTAATCGGAATTTAGAAATGAAAACAATTACAACTGACAGTTAGTTTTTGGGAAAGCAGTCGTATATTTTTATTGTTACTGATAAGGATTTAAAGTTAGAGAATATTAAATTCAGGGACTTTCCTTGATTTTCATACGACCTTACGTACCTTATACGGTTAAAATAAATTATGCCGATACATACTGTTAATTTTAAAATGCCATCTTATTTTGAGGACTTTTCAAGTTGAAACCGGCCCTCAAAATAAACTGACGTTTTGAAACTACAAACTAAACATGTTGAAAATTTTCGAACGGAACATGGCAAAAGTTTCTTGTAAACAGTTCGAAACATTTCAAAGTTGTTCTCGACGCACATGCTATAATGAGCCAGTAGTCCTCAGCCAACAATCCGTCGTTGGACCCATAGGGTACAACCGGTACCCAACAAACAAGCCTGTGAAAGTGACAAAGAAATCGTCCGTCTCTCAAAGCCCCTGCCTAACTCAGCCCGGGAAGGGGTGTGAGCGCAGGTGTAGTGCATTGAGAGTTGTGTCGGTGGTGGAATCGACTTTATTTTTCTTCTCGCTCAGCCACCACCACCACCAACTAAGAAGACCATCGTCTCGTCTCACTCCAATGTATTTTACGTATCCCTCTGCCTCTGCTCTTCTCTCTTGCAGAGAGAGAGACCATCATTTTGTATTTTGTATTTGATTTCAAGTTCTACTTTCTCAATCTAACCAAAAGGCAGAGAGAGACAGAGGCAGTAGAAAAGAAGAGCCGAAGTGTGTATAGCAAAACAGGAAAATTAGTAGAGGCAGTGGAGTGGCAGTGGTGGTGAGGGTGACTGGATAGTAGAAGAGGACTGTGCTGATCTTCTTCTTCATTCTTCGGGGCTGCTTTTTCTGTTTTGTTGGAAGTTTGAAGAGTTGGAAGTTTTTTTTTGTTATTGATTATTCGAGGATTGTAATTGTGAATTGTGAATTGTAATGATGAGTTCGTAGTTGAGTTGACCTTCTGTCTTGACGTCGACATTGACTGACAGGTCAAGGGGGACTGTTTGTGGTAAGTGATTTTGTAATATTTTGTTGGTCTGTGATTCTGAATTCTGTTCACTGCACACTGTTTTTTAAGATTGAAGATGTTAGTGTTTTAGACTGTGGACTGTGGACTGTGGGATGTGGTAGTTTGGTACGTAGTAGACTTTAAAAGATGGTAGGCTAATTGACTTGTAATTGGAATTGGGAATTCCGTGATCTAATTATAATTGGAGAGTAGTGTCGCTACATAGTGAGTTTAGTGACTGGAAGGCAGTCAAGGTTTGAGATTGGAGATTGAAGGTTGGTTTGATAAGGTTTAGATTTATTATTTGTTATTTGTATCAGGTCACGTATGTTGTTTGTTTGTTATTTTGTAAGTTGATTTGATTGAAGGACAAGGGAAAGGACTTTAGAATTGAGGATTTAAGATTGCGGGATGGTGGATTGTAGAATTCCAGAAGATCTTTTTTTTTAAATGTAGGTGTGTGTTTTAAGGTCGAGAAAGTTATCCTGGATTGTTGATTGTTATCATTTGTTAGATGACTTTTGGTCTAATGACTTATTTGCAGCTAGCTTCGTGATTATGGATTCGGTTTTTGGTTTTGTTTTGTAACAAAACGGTTTTTGGTTTTAGAATGTGAAAGGAATCGTCTTCATTCTTTGGCTTAGCTCAATTCAAAAAATTCATTTCGTTATAAAATTTCGCAGTCGCTTGTGTAATTTCTTCTCTTACTTTTGAGCTGTAAGCTACTTTAAATGTGAAATGGAAGACTATCAAATGAATAAAGGCGAATTAAAAATCAAATTCGAGTTGTTTAATGGGAGGAGATTCTTCAGTCTTATATTTTAGATTTAAACTAACGTGTTTTTTTCCTGATTATGTAGAAAGATCACAGTCCTTCAAGGACCTGACTTAACTGACTAGAGTCTGACTCATTCTATACGGACAAGATGGAGGTAAACGAAATGAAAGACGATGAGGATCGGCCCTCAGTAATAATGCCCGGAGAGTTCGGGATACCGCTGCCCAGAGAATTGAGATTTCGGGAAATGGGCCTCCCAACCTATGCTTGGGCAAGTCGCCATTTCACCGGAAAACGCCTGGTGTCAGAAACGCTAGCTACTACTGCCGATAACACTTTAACTCGCAAAGAGCTGGATAAAATGGTAAGGAGTTCAGAACCTATTATTAATGAACGCGTAAGGAATGACGATTATTAATTAACTTGAGGTATTGTCTGTCACAGCGTTTCAAACTGCCACAAGGAGCAAGGACCACATTTCACATGGCATTTAGCAGTGATGGAAAACTGGTGGCGTCGTGCCATGGGGATCATAACGTGTACGTCTGTGAAGTCAAGACTGGGAGAGTTCTGCAGACTTTGACTGGTACGGTGCTGGCAGTGACAACTAGTATGATTGAAAGCAATGTTAATTGAAAGGATAACTTATTAATTGTTTGGGTATGATTTTTATGTTAACAGGTCACCCTCGAACCCCTTGGTGTGTCGTTTTCCACCCGACTCAGAATGATATGTTAGCCTCCGGCTGTTTAGCTGGTCATGTTAGGGTCTGGGATTTGAAGGTAAGATTTATGTTCATTCGTTTGTACATTAGTAACCGTAAAACTTAGTTTATCGAAGTAGCAAAAATTCTAAGATTTTGAAGTGTATTTATACTTATGTTTACATAGGGTGGGAGTGAGCTACTCGTCACTGATTCAGGAACGGTGATAGCAAGTGTCGCGTTTCACCCGATAGTAAGACTCCTTGCTATTGGAACTTTTAACGAAATAATTTTATGGGATTGGAGTCTGCCAGTTCCTCTCGCTAGATGTTCGACAGAAAATACGAAAGAGAAAGTTAGGTACAACTAGAGGCGATGTCATTTTTCATTGTTTTAACGTTGTGTTTAAATTTGTTGAGAAAAATTAATAATTTTGTTTTTTTAAAGACTTGTCCGCTTTAACCGTCTTGGGACATCTTTGATAACTGGAATAACTAATTTTCCAAATGCACCAGCAACAGCCGGAACTCGTGAGGCTAGTAGAATGAACTCTAGATCTGACAGTTCTGTTAATTCGAGTCGTGAAGCAGCGGGTTTGATTTTTCGACCAAATATACTGCGAAATCGGTCTGTACCTGTTGCTGTGCCCAGTGCTGCGGCTCGGGAAACGGAAGCTGATCGCGAGGTAACATTATATGGTTCTGTTAATATTGTTTTAGAATTTAGTTTAGAAAGATGAAGGTATCACAAACCGCAAATTTAATTTATTCTAGGATGTTCTTGTAAACGATGAAGTAATGGACTTAGGAGAAGACCCTCTTATAGCTGCAGCAGCAGCGGCTGCAGATGAAGATGATCAAGTAGCCGTTGCTGAGGTAAGAGCTCTTTTGCTCTTTGTTGAAACATTTATTGAATATTGAATATTCATTTTTATTAGAAGCTTAGAAGAAATTGTCGTTGTGAATAGGTACTCAACGATCGGCAAGACAGATTTCAGGAAAGCTACCGACAATTAGTTAGTCATTATGAAGACTTAGTGGAACACTACCATACGTTTTTGCGGACCAGAATTCCTCCAATGTTAGAAATTTCCGCTCAAGCGGAAAACAGTGGGGGTCGGGATCCTAGGATCGAATATGGTGAGCGTATTGCTAGTGCAGTGGAGGAAGAACTGCAATCTCAGCAACTTCCTACTGCACAAAGAGAAGAACAACTAGACTCGACGTCGACGATTATCGACGAAAATGTTTTACCGGCTGGGGTTGACAATCTATTTAGTCAGGATGAGGACGCTAGGCCGGGGCCTTCACGGTTAATGAGAGTTCTTGCAACTGCTGAAACCCCTGCTTCTATTACCCCTGCGGCAAATCAAGAAACGCCTGTAAACTCAGCCGTAGCAACTGCCACAACTGGAACTGATCGAACTCCAGCCGCAGGTCTCGGCAGTATTGAAGCGTTAGCTCAAAATATCCTAGAGATGCAAAATTTATGCAGGTAAATTTCAATAGCTTATGAACTTTTATATTTTGTAAAGCTATTAGCGTTGTTAGTAACGTTTAAAAACTTGTGGATTCCAACAGCCGTGCGAGACGTAACGCGCCATCGTTGAGCATTGAAACGCAGCATATCGTGGAATTACAGCATATCCGCCAGCATTTGGAAGTTTTGCAAGATCAAACACGAAGATTACAAGTGAGTTCGATTTATTTGTATTACGATCGGGAATTATATTAAGTATTGTGCTTGCTAAATTCTAAATCTAATGTTATGATATAATATTACAGTCGTCCATTCGTGCTACGTTGACAAGCTTAGCAAGTGGGAGTCTGGCTGCTACTTTGAGGTCGGCAAATTTTGGTCCTGCCAGCTCAGCAAGAAACACTGAGGCATCTGCATCAGAATCGTCACCTGAATCACCTCCAGCGTCGCCTGCAGCTAATCAGTCTGAACAAAGTGAAGAAAGTCGGTCCAGTTCTGACTCGGCTCAGCCAGTACTTAGGAGAAGCATCTCACCGTCAAATAGCAGTAACCCAAATACATTTTTCCGAATAAGTATTGGCCAGTCAGATAGTGGATCCAATCTAAGTCGCATGAGGGTCCCACCAATGGTCACGATGCGGTATGATTCATCAGAGCCATCAAGCAACTCAGCATCACCAGGGCCATCAACAAGAGGAATGTTACCAGGGCAAGGACCTCCCAGACGAATTATTAGAGAATTTCATGTGATACCTCGACAATTTGGAGAAGAGCATTCAAGAAACTGTCCATTTAGTAGCAATCCGTCAATTAGACCACCGCCAAGAATGAGGTGCTTAGCAGAGACCGAAACTCCAAGGCTAACGGTGTGGCCTGGGTTTGATGATCGGGGAATTTCTGTGAGGGATTTTGCAGGGAATGGGGAGTCAGCCATTGCAGGATTGCATAGACGGAATGATATTTTGGGGACGAATAATCAAAACGCTAATCCCGCTTCAAGTGTTGGTGGATTTGCCTATCAACCGTTCAATAATCCGGAAGTACCACTGATTGCTGCTAGCAATAATGGACCAACCCTCCAATCTTTCAATCAAATGTTGAATCTCAGTGGCCCTGTTTCTAATGACGTAGGGGTACGGGTGTTCCTTACCGTACGTCAAAATCGAGACGGTCAAAATGGTCTGACTGAAGAAAGTTGGCAACGAGTCTTCTCGTCGGGTTTGGCTCTGGTACCCCCAGCAATCAGAGAGGGGCGCAGAAATGTTCAGCCGCTTCACAGAAGACGTCGTGCACAATGGGTTTGCCAACTTGGTACGACGTCTAGTGCCAATCGACTATGTCATAGCAATCCCACTACCCAACAGCCGCAATGCAGTAGGACATCTGAAACCAGTCAATCCTCAGCTTTACCAAATAATCAACCACCACTCCGGCTTGGTAGTTTGACCCGATCATTCTACATCAGAACACAAGAAGAATTGATTCCTGTATATTCAGTAACATCGAACGAGCCTCCACAGTCTGAAGTGATAAGAGATGGACTACAATCAAATGTGTTTCAGTATCCCATAGGATTATTCCTGGAGGGACCATTTGACGCACAGACTATTGGCATCTACTGGCCCCCTTCTACAGCTCGTGAAGAAGATGAAAGTAATAGTAATCGGCAATCAGAGTCCCTCATCCCTGTCTACAATTCAGCTGGAAGTAACCGCGTTCGTATATCTTACGACTCACTGAGCATGGATATCCATCTTCCACAAGGCGTGTTAAATTTCATCCAACCGGGTCTACCAATTTTAGATACATTGACTGATTATGGCAGTTTACCTAGACCACGTCCTAACGAAGGAACTGTGTGGATTGATAATATCGGCTCGTTCTTCGAGGCACTGGAAAGACTATTTTTTGGTGCACGAAATGGAAGACGACCGTTTGGCCGTGTTCCTGTAGGTGTTGCAAGGGTATCGCAGCAGATACTCAACCTAAGCAGTAGAGGTAACGGCCGACCTGGTGGGTCAAATGGAGGCTATGCTCATGGAACAGTTGGTGAGAGACGACCACCTCAACGTATTGATAATCCGAGAAGGATAATAACCTTTGCTCAAGACGCTAATGCTAATGAGCCTGGGTTGAGTATTTGGAGTGACAATGGTTTACCACCGTCTGCGTTCCGCTCATCACGGCTATCTCGTGAGTATTTCCATGGACCACCGTCATCACAAGCAAGCGAAGACGCATCGTCAAGAACAGTCCTTAGCCTAGCGGTAGATACAGCAGCAAGTGAACTGTTGAGAAATCCCTCAGGTTTTCTGCAACAACCATCATCTGAATCCAGTCGCCTACTACCAGTGGAAAGTAGAATTGAAAGGGTATTAAATGAACGGGGCAACAGAGGAGCTCAGTCGGCTAGTGCAAGTGGCGAGGAAGCAAATCGGTCAAGGCTTGAAGATATTCAAAGAAGGATCAGCATGCTGTCTCATTGGTCCAGGAGTCATCGGCTTTCGTCTTCTTCTTCGTCAGCAGGAACCCAAACTTCCCAAAGTTTCCTTGAGCCTGCCAATCAACGCCGTCGGGTGTACCCTTCTACTCCTAATCCTAATGCAAATGATGAGTCAGGACCACCGCCAAGAATTCCTCGGTATAGCGAAGTAGAAAGAAATAATAATCAAGGCAGTCAGGAATACGGCTACACTGGGTAAGTTCAAGTCTTATCCACTCAGTAAATATTTAATAAGTAATTAACGGTAAGCTAACATTTTTTTTTTACTTGTTCAGGCCGTTTGGAGACCACTGGGTTATCAGACGTCAAAGACGGTTGACAAGTCCAAGACCCCGTCTTTTCTCAACAGCACCTTTAGTAGGGTCACCTACTCCAGCGGATGGTACAAGTGCACGGACACGAGCTTCGGCTCAATTACTGCAATTACAGTCTCAACAGAGTCAGCAGAACAACGAATTACCGGAGACGGGTAGCAATAGACAACGATCGTCAGTAACGCTCCATTTTCCACCACCTCCGATTGCACATCAATTTCAAGGCAGTAGTGAAGACCCTCCAGATCCAGCCGGGGCTAGATTCTATCCTGGTTACATACCTGAGATACTCATCACTCGTAAGTTACCTCTAATTAATTATACAGATTTTTTCATTGATTTCTTTTTAAATTGTAGACACCGAGTTTTTAAATTACAGCACGGGCTCGACCACCGACGTATTACACGATGGATGCTGCCACTACGGCCTTCCTTTCTAGTAGGATTCAGAAATGGGATTTTGCCGAGTTTTACATACCGGACATTACTAAACGTAAGATTCGTTGACGAGTTAAAAGTGTACAGTTACACATAAAATTGTTTTTTTCGTATACGTTATAACAAGATATACTGTATGATTCCAATCTCTTGCAGGCGACGACTGCATTGTTGTTCGAGAATGCAGTCTTCATTCAGATGCCTGTTTGGATATCTCATCAGATTCAGAGTTCCTAGCAGTCTTGCAGCCATCAGATAGTGGAGCATACAGTGCATTGGGCGTCTACAGTTTGAGGGACGAATGTCTCGGAGATCTGATGTACATTTTTCATTTTGATCAAAACACCGTGTCAGTAAGTATTTCTCCCAGTTGTGATTACATAGTCGTTGGATACGCTGGACGGGGGCCTCTGTACAGATTTGTTCAGCCTTCAAAAAATATTGGACAGGTACTTTAACTTGTTACAATTCTTATCTTAAGAATTGGAAGAAAATTTGTTACCTAAAAACTGTTTTGAATTCCCAGATCCTGAGTCTTACCCGTGATGAAGGTGATAATGGTAAGATGAGACTAGTTCCGGTAAGGGAGCTGTACACAGACAGTCAAAGTCCACTCATGGCTATCAATTGTATCAGCTATTTACCTGTTCCTGGCATGGGGATTGTCTACGGAACCAACACAGGGGATCTCGTTCTGCTAAGTTGAAAATCATGTCTCCTATGGATTAATGAAGAAAGAGTCTGTTGTGCTAGGTATTTATTAATTAGTTTAGACATTAGAAGGTACGTGGCCAGTTTATCGTTTAATATTTCCATTCTTCTTCCAATGCGGATTGTGCTGTTCTCTTTTAGTTACGTAAGTATGAATGTATCTGTCTTTAGTATGACAAAAAATAATACGATAGAATGTACTAGACTGTTTAAGTTTGATTTGACGGAAGTCGCTAAAAGTTATAGTTAAGTAGGTAGGTATTTATTGTTAGGATGGATGAAGTTATTGAGTCCTCTTCTTTTTTAGTTATACATTTAAAATTGTTAGTTTATAATTATAGTGCCACAATTTTTATCTACTGATTTGTGTTTTAATAAAATTGAAGCATAAAAATGGACGGTTTTGAACGTTGTTGGTGCTTTGCATTACTATCACAAAGTCGCAAATGATCACATAGATTCGAAGTTGAAAGTTCGAAATTACTGTGCATTAAATTAGAGTTTAGTCCCGTGCAAGTTCAGTTGATTGGTTCCGGCTAACTTCATAGTTTGAGGAGAATATACGAAAGGGCAAGAAGATAGTGAAGCCTAAATTCAGTGCATGAAATGTGATATTGAGTCGACCAGGCAGTTCTGCGTGCTTTAATTTTTGTAAACAAAGATTCAGAATCATATTGCCACTCTTGTTTTTTTTCAAGTTAGCTTAGTTAGCTAGAACTTTGACATTTGAGTTCCATCCTGCAGTGTTTTACTAAAATACAAACAGAGTCAACTTTCACAAGTTTCCAGTTTGTTGCAGTTCCATGTTAGATAAATAGACCAAAAACTCCATGTAATTTAGGTTTCGAATATCCATAAAGGATTCGATTTTAGAATTTGGTGAAACTATCAACCGGACGGAATAAGATAAGATCAACCTGGACCTGCTTGACTCATATGAAGGATTGATAAGCTTCAAGATTGACGATGGAAATAAAATTGATGAAAAATGAGATCTTGCACCTATCAGAAAGTCTGCGTATAGTTTCCCAGGAACTCATTACCCTGCAGAATTTTATCACGAGAGAATTCGGTAAGTTCATCTATACCCGTTACCCATGTCAATTGACAACCCACTTAATCAAATTTAATGCATTTCGTCATTTATGCCTTACTACAGGTGTGCACGAATTATAATTTGACTTTGACAAAAATATACTTTGTAGGAAGGAAGTACCAAAGATTTTGTGAAACAGAAAAGGATGAGGGCACTAGTCGAAAAAGGCAGTGCAACGGAAATATTGCGTCGGTTTCATCCTCAATTTCAAGACAAGATAACTCGTTTGGCAGTGGCAGTTGCATTGATGGTTCCAGGCCCCGACGGAATGTGTCTTGGTCATCGGTTGAGTCCGTACCCACTGTATCCGCGTCTGGGATCCACCACAGTGAAAGCTTATTAGGTATCTAATCCATCCATTCTACATACATATTATATGGTCATATCATATCATATGGTCATGAATCACGAAATGTCAAATCTATTAATATCAACTAATTTATTTGTAAATCGTCCGAAGTTCAAGATCATGACGATCCAGATGACGAGAATTCAGAGGCGTCCAATCAACCCGTTTTTACGGCATGGAAGACCGAGATAGATGAAGAGGATATCGGTAAGTTACAATTTGTAGAATAACAAGGATTTATAAATGAGAAAGTTAACGAGCAGCTTCGCCAAACTTTAATCATCACATGGGTGTTGCATAATGATTTATTGATTAAATCAGTAAATATTTAATATAGACTTATACATTCCTGGATCAGACGTAGAAGAAGACCTCGACAACCGCAGCAGTTCCGATCAAGAGGAAACTTCCAGAAAACGCAAAATTAACGAAACGACGGCAGGTGTTTCGAAGCCAGTGCCACCATCCCATCCAGTAAGCTTACTAAAATTCGTCAAAAGTACTAACAGAGGAAAGGACATGGTGGCTTTAGAGGGATATATGTACCACTCGAATAATTCGCAAGAAAAAACGGATTATTATATGTGCAACGATCGAAAAAAAGGTTGCAAGTCTAGGCTCATAGTTAAGAAAGACCTGGCTGTTTTTCAGCAGAAGGGTTCGCACAGCCATGCTCCAAATCCTGATCGGTAAGTAAAATCATTACTTATGTATCGTCTCAAGGAGTAATGCGATGATCGAAAATATTTTAATTTGTTAGCGTTCGAGCTCAGGAAGTCCTTGCGGCCGGGAAACAACTGGCAGTCGAGAATCCTAATCTCCCAATGAATCAGGTCATGTCGCGTATAGAATCCATGATAGTAGAAGATCCCACGGTTAATGCAGCCGGATCGTTAGGATTAGGGAACGCTTTGTATGTGAAACGGAGAATGCTTCGAGCAAGAGCAAAGGGGAATAGCAGTTCAGCCTCAAAGTCTCATCTTCAGATGTTATCTAAATCTAGTAGTAGAGCAACAGCCGACCACGCGATAGGGTCCCGTACAGAAAACTTAGAAGATACGCACATTCCTCCTTTTGGTTTATCGAATTTACAAGCCCTATGAAATATTGTTACATAAACTTACGAAAAAAAACATGTGTCAAGAAAATAATCCTAAAAATTCAACAAACGTCGCACCAGATTAGTCGAATTGATATATGCATATATGCTGTTAAGCTTGCTTGCAATGATGTTAGTTCAGACTTATTAAATAAAGTCGACCTGCTATGTACCAATGGAATCAATTAAATTCTTACTTTTCTTAATTTCAAGATTTGCAATATTCCTCTTGCCAAGTTAAAGAAACTAGGGAATTTCAGTATATTTTAATGTTTGACATGTTGGATGTTCCGAAAAGGGTCATCAATTCCCAGAATACCAAATTGCAACTGCATTGTACAGGATAATTGAGGATGTCTATATGACTGTACACGCACAATCCATAAAATTTAATTAAAAGGCTGTAATTTACTCAAATACCGTAAATCCTGGTTTAGATCCCCATGGGGTTCTATTTGTTCAATTAAAAAATTAGGGAGGGGGTCTATTCCGGGGTGGGGTACTATT
>JAQFZA010000691.1:0-14394 GCA_034695115.1 Desoria olivacea | reverse complement strand
GAAGTTGTTTATTTAATCGAAACAATTACCACGATAATGGACACGATTCAGTACCGACTGTACAGATTAGATGAGTCATCGCTCCCCGTCGAGCAAAAAAAAGCAGAATACGACCGATTACAAAATCAGTTACAAGAAGCACAACTTAAAATGCATTCCTTGAAAAACACCATTGCCGAATACCCAGAACTGGATGAAAATGTAAGGGTAAGGGCTGGACAAGTTCTGGAATACTTAAAAGCCCACATGGGTGCAATCGATGCGATGATCGAGGACAGAGGAAAAATCCTTCAGGCGGTACTTCAAGATCAAAAGTTGATTGGACAATTAATGGCGGAAGAAGAGTCTAAACCTTCTCAGAAAACATTATTTCAGCCATTGGATCAACAAAAAACAGTTCCGGAAATTGAAGAGGTCAAATTTTTACCTACGAAAGAGGAAAAAGACTCCAAATATGTTGATGTAATGGCAGTACCGCCATTGGAAGAAATAAAAATCAAGCAAGCCTTAGTTCACGAAGAGACTTTTGTCGAAATAAAAGATCAGAAACCGAAGGAAAAGAAAATTAAAATGGAGAAGAGTAAAATCCATGCGACAGAAGAAACAAACATTCCTGGAAAGAAGGAGAAAGAGGAAGAAGTGAAACTTTCAGAACTTTTAGAAAGTAAAGAACAGACGGAAACTACAGGTCAATTATCTAGTTCTTCAACGCCAGACGGAGGGGACAAAAAAGCAGGGAAATCAAAGAAAGGCAAGAAATTAAATAAGAAATCCGAAGAACAGGAAGTACAGAGCCGGTCTCAGGAGGAAGTAAGTAAACAACTTGTTCAGCTACCAAAATCTGAAACCGAAGGGGAAAAGGAGATAATTACCACGACCCGTCAGACTGAACAATCGTATGAGGTCCAAAGGGAATCATTTTCTCCGGTGACGGCTACAAAAGTCTCTGAAGAAACTGTAACAGTTGCAACTTCGACAGAAAACATCCAAACGCCCGAAAAATTGTTTGAGCATGAAGAAGATAATGTCTCGGTCGGTCAGTTAGTGGTTCAAAATCTACCCAGGGCAGCACCAAGAACAGAAAAGGTTGTTTACACCGAAAACATTGAGGAAGTGAAAACAATTGGACTTCCAGCTAAATTAACTACGAGTCTGGGAAGTCAGGTTGGTGATTCTGGTGAGATGGGTCGTGGAAAGAAAAAAGGACGTAAAGGGAAAGGTCAGAAGTCGATTGAAAAAGAACCCACTACGGAACCTGAGTTGGGATCATCAGATGTTAAGACAGCAAAAGATAATATACCAACTCGTGCGGAAAAGGGGGACACCATTATGACAGACATGATTCCGCCACAAGAGATGCAGGAACTCCAACCGTCCAATCCCCAAGAAAATGCTCAAGGCGATTTGTCTGTCCCGCAAATGAAGGATGTTGGAAGTCAAAGTGTTTTAGTTTTAAAGAAAAGTCTCATTGAGGTTGAAGAGTCATTGCGAGATCTCAAACCAAGTGAACCTGAAGTTGAAATCATCGAATTAAGAAATGAGGCTGACGCCAGACTGAAACGCTTGGAAGACGCGTTGGCGAAAGAAGACAGAGTCATGATTAGCGAAGAAATTGTTTATTTAATCAAAACAATTACAACAATCATTGGAACGGTTCAGTACCGACTAAGGACCCTAGATCAATCATCTCTATCCGCAGAGGAAAAATCAGAAGAGTTAGATCGCTTGCAGGACCAGTTATATGAAGCCCAACTTAAATTGTATTCATTAAGCAATACAATAGCTGAACATCCAGCGGTTGATGATGATATTAGAATAGGAGCCGAGCAAGTACTGTCCTCTATTAAAATCAAAAAATCTGCTTTAGAAGACACAATTAAGGATCAGAAAGAGCTGATTCAACGGGATAAAATTCAAAGTGAAGAGGAAAAAGAACGCCCAAAATTGATGGAGGACGAGGCTGAGAAGACTTCCCTTCCGGGGTCAGTAGATCCACAAGCTCTAGAAAGCCAAGTGTCAAAAACTTTAAGTACCGATAGTGAAGAAAGCATCGCCAAGTCCACTAAAGACCCTGCAGGGGCACAGATGGTTCAACCTGTTTTTGTTCAGGTAGCTACTTCTTTATCCACCTCTTTTGAACGAGAGGTCATCACAGAAGACAGACTGCCGCCAATTACTGTTAATGTAGAGCCATCAAAAGCAGAAGCCCAGATTCAATATTTAACAAAGATTTCCAGCCCAGCCGTTTCTCCAGTTCCAACATCTGACCGCAGTCCATCTCAAGATAAAGTACTACCAAAAGAAAATGTTTCTATAACACTTGGGGCAACGGAATCAGTCCTAGTGACTTCCGAATCCCCGGTTCAGGGTAGTTCTTCCCCTTCAGAAGATGATAACAACGTTACTGTTGTTCCAGTGGAACATGTTACTGTTCAATCAGAGTCGGATACTGTTGAAAGTCAAGAAGCTTTGAAGTCTACACCTGGGAAAACTCATCGTATTAAGAAGAGTAAGAAGAAAGTCACGTTTGATAAAGAAGCAAAACCAATAGATCATCCCGTTGCGGTTGTTGAAGTCATCGTTTCTAACGAAGACCTTATTTTGCAAGACAAGCTTCTTAAAGTACAAGCTAAGTTGGAAGACTTCTCTAAAGTATTTCAACGGCCTTCATCAATGACCTCCAAGGGACAAGAAATGGAAATCAATGACCTGACCAACGGGGTCAGTGATGGTCTCAAACGTCTCGAAGGAGCTTTGGCTAAGGAAGACAGAGTTATGATTATTGAAGAAATTATCTATTTAATTGAAACTATAACCACGATAATTGAAACCATTCAGTACCGGCTTAAAAAATTGGAGCAGTCATCTCTTTCATTTGATCAAAAGAAGGAAGAGTGTCGTCGTTTACGAGACCAATTACATGAAGTTCAACTTAAACTGCATTCATTAAACAATATAGTAGCTGAGCATCCAGCTGTGGACGAAACTATTCAGTCAAATGCAGGAAAAGTGATTGGAACCATGAAAACGCAAGCAGCTGTAGTGGATAAGAGGATAGAACTGCTTCAAACAGTGGCAGTGGAACACGGACGCTTGGTTGACGAGTTGAGACGAGCTATATTTTGTGTAAAGGGGATTCAAGAAAACACAGAAGGAGTAATAAATTCTGAAGACTCTCCAAATGACCAACTTGAACATTTAGATACATTGGAAATGGAATACCATCAGAGTAAGCCAAGTCTTGTGGAAACTTGTGAAAACGGTTTCAATTGGACGGAAGAATATCCTGGGTCAGAAGAGGTTGGCACTTTGCTAAATGATTTGCACGAGCAACTTATTCGAACCGAATCCTTCCTTCCTGAAGAAAAGGAACGACTAATGCAAATCATCTCCATTTCCGACGAGTATGAACAGACTTTACAGGAATTCTCTCAAGTGATAGAAGTAGCAGAATCATTAGTAGACCCGAAGTTATGTGTAAGAAATCTTCAACACTTACAAGAGGAACTGCAGAAGAATAGGAAATTTTTCGGTAACCTTAAAAGATGTCAACAAGCTTTGGAGAAACTTGAATACGGCCTGGACGCTTCTACAAAGGAGTTGCATAAGGTAAATAAAATATATCTGGTAGAAAAGTCTCTTTATTGCGTACTCCGACCCGTTTTGGAAGTGTCATTGTGTTGTTTTTCTGTTTAAGGAGCTGCACAAGCGTTTGTATGACCATGCTGCGTCCATCTTAGAACGGTTTGTGATCCTTTTGTAAACTTTATTTTTTTGTGATGAGAAAGAACTTGTTCCACAAAGTTAATTTTTATATGGAAATTTTAGGGCATCTAAGAAACGACAGCAAATGGCAGTTGCATCCGCTCGTTGGGCTAGATTAGAACAAGGATTAGGAGAAGAAGTGTACTGGTTAGCTGCAATTGCGAAAAAAGTTCCAAGTTTAGATTCCGTTGCTTCTAAGGAGAGTGAAAGATATTGCAGCCTATATCAAGTATGTAACAAACTTACCTACTGAACTTTATACACTTTTGGTTGGATTAGCTATTGTAAATGGGATACTTTCTTTAGTCCATGTATTCCGACATCATTGTCCATCAAGCAAGACTGATGCAACTGAGGACTGTCAATGAAAGTTTGCTCGAGACAGTTACCTGTCCAGAACTTGAAGGGAAATCCGACAAGCTGGTTGAAGAATTATTAACTACTAGCAGTAAAATAACATCTGGTCTTCAAAGCCTTGTTGGGTTTAGAGATTGTTTCACAAATTATGAAAGGCTTATGCATCGACTGAAGCCTTGGTAAGCATATAACAGTTGTACAGTGGATTTGCATTTTTTGAGAAAAAATAGAAAATAGTGTTACCCTAAACTTTAAATAACTAATCATAGGCTTCAGAAGGCGGAAGCCAAAATGGACTCTATTGCTTTGCAGCCTCAGAGTCATCCATATGATTTCTGGGTGAGTATTTTACATGAAATAATTGTTCGGTACATATTATCACGGCTCTAATTCTGTAAAGACGAAAAATATTTATTAATGTCCTCGTTTGGAAATAATAGGAATTAAAAGCACAACTTGAGAGCCAACAGCCCTTAAAAAATGAGGCAAGTGGTTTGCTAGACCAAGCCCTGAGAGCAATGTCTTTAACTGATGAGAAATCTATAAAAGAGAACTTCGCGAATTTCGAAGATCGATGGTCCTCTTTGATATCAGCTGTGTCTCAAACAGAGTTGTCTTCTTATCAAGGAGAGGAAGATGTTTCAGCTTCGGTTTCAGCCAGGTTGGATACAATGGACAAAGAACTAGAGGAAATGAAGAGTCTTTTGTCTAACATGGTTATTCACGTGGAATCCGAGGATGATCTGTATACCTATCTCGAGAAACTTCAAGTAAATTAATTTCAAGCGATATCGTGCTTTTGAATAACAGTAGATATAAATTTTATCAACAATTTATGATAATTTTTGTGTAGATTTTGAAAGCTCAAATACTTAACAAAAGACATCAGCTCAATACAATGTTATCAAAGGATGGGATTATAGAGCCAAAGGATGCAGAAAGAATAGGATCTTTGTTGACAATTTTATCAGCTTTGGATGCTCAAGTTTCCAGTGAATTAGATGTTGCACACACAATCCGGGAAAAGTTTGCCACATTTTGTCGGATGTCACTCAAGGTGAGGATATTTAGACGACATTTAATTGTATTCCTTGCTGTTGCAAGCGCTTTAAGTAATAAATGATGGATGAACTAACAATCGGAAACGTATTATTTGAAATTGTAGACGAAGAGATTGCAAGATACACTCCGAGCAAGGGTAGACCAATGGGCGTCGTTCTTTGAATTGTCGCAGGACATTCTCCGACAAGCTTTACAAAATTGCGAGGTATGGAAAACCTAACCTACAGAAATTAAAGCATTCAATAATTCAATCTCTGTTTTATATCAAATTGATGATTTCGGCTTAAATTATTAGAGTTTGGATGAAGACATTACGAAGAATCATGTGGACTTGGATAAAATGCGTCAAGTACTTGTTAGCTTCCCGTCAACTTCCCACCTGTCCCTTAACACGACTAAGATGGACCATGAGATGCATGAAATGGAAGCAACTGTTCACACTTTGACTGCAAGAATCCAGGTACCGTTTGCTTGTTTAATAAACAAAACAGTGTTTACCATGGATGTGAGTGTTAACGACTAGAGTGTTACAAGAGTAACGGTCGTTGACACACACTCGTCCTTCTTGTTTATATATTGAGTGATAAAATACACATCCTCATCAAACAAATAAAGGGCTTAACGGACTGAATTGAACAGCCTATTATACTTAATATTAATTCTGATAACACATGGTATTGAGAAAAGTGATCAAAATTAATATACTACATACTATTATTCCATACGCCAGTGCCAGTATGACTGCGTTATCGGAAGTTTATGAAAGTCAAGCGACGCGAAGTTGCTGTTCAACATGTTTTTTGGAACTATTGAACTAAATAGTTGGTCTATTAATTTGTTTAAAAATAGGATCTACGAAAGCGTGTACAGGAGCAGTTGGGATTTTGGCAAGATTACGAACATGCTGTGAATACTGTTGCGCAGTTGATAAATCATTCTCAGTCGACTTTGGAACTTGCCGAGAATGAACCTCCAACCTCTCTTCATGCTCTTCACATCTCACAACGATATCTTAAAGTAAGTCACAGTATGTTTTATATTGTATCATCAATCTGTTCGTAATATGTAGGTCGACCGGCTTACGATAGATCAAGTACATAGATTAATTGGAATTTGCAGTGATCTGCTTTTAATATATCTGGTGATAGCAAACTTATACAATTAGAATGAGAGGATGACAGGATATGGAAAAGGGAAAAATATATTCTTGGATAATGTAGATACTTGCAAACCGTATTGTAATTGTATGGCATTGATATTGATAGTAGTACATAGTAAAACTGTTATAAGGTGTTAAATGCTAATGTAATTGCAAATATACTTGGAAATATAAAACAAGGTGCAACAGGCAGCAAGTGTATAGTACTCTCCTAGTTTCCTACACAGAGTTTTTTGTGCCCTGAATATATGTACTGCATTGTATGAAATTGTTGAGTGAGACAAAGAGACAGAACCTGTTCCATCAATCGTGGATATTTGTTCAGTAGTTCCAGTACGAAATGACTACAAATTCAACTTTAATGAATGGATAATATTGTTGCATGACCATAGTTCATGTATTCATATCACTTGAAGATAACATATGATTTGGAAATGTGGTTAATTTTAGAGTTTTCATCATCGTCTTAGGTATATACATAGTAAATACACAGTCTTATGAAGATGCTGATAATTGTTTGGTCGTTTATGTATATTGGAAGGCAAATATTTGTGGTTACTCTTCCATTTCATCCAGTCGTAACGGTACGACCACTAAAAGTACATCATTAGAGCGTGAAACCTCATTAGGTCTACTTGACGGGTATTGAAATGTGCGTGAGGAAGAAGCACAGGAAATTGCATTTACATATTACGTTAAATTACTTCAGTCAGACATCAGAGTGTGAGTTGAGAAGAATCACAAAGTTTTCTCGGGGAGAAATTTCTTGAATTGATTGACGGACAAGTCAGTCGGTCACGGCAGGATAGGGAAAGCTTTCACTCGTCTTTATGAACAAATTTAATCTATGTGTATCTGCAACTAAATCATTATTTATTTTCCCTTAGGGAGTGGAAGAATTGTTAAAAAATAGCAGTGTTGCTAGTCTGCAGACGATTGCAGATAAACTTAAAGGAGACTGTCCTGAGGATGTTCAAGAACAAATCGATACAACCGTGAATAATTTAGTTACGGAATGGAATGTTCTTGTGAAGAGACTAAATACGATTACAAGTAGATATTCTAGTGCTGAGACCAGCTGGGCTGGCGTATCGTTATTGAAGAATGATATTGAGGACTGGGTTCGTAATGTTTACCCCCAAGTTGAACTTGGAAAACCATCACAAGCGTTGTTAGTGAAATTAACAGAAGAGCTTCCAGGATACGAATCCAAGATGACTGAACTTCAAGCACTTGCTACCGAACTATATGTTACCTTATGTCATCAGCAAGGCGAAATTACTACTGAAGGAATCGATTCTGATCGACAAACTCAGCAGTTGCCTCTGAATCTAGAACTGGAAGTTCTTTCCCGGAAACTACTGTTCTTGAAAACGTATCTAACATCCGTTCATTCCGTGTTGGAAGGATCGCCGGCTAAGACCCTGCTATTGGAAGAGGCCAAGGTGACGTTGTCTACTGCTTCCAAGGTATTTAAACACGACATTCAATATATTTTTTAATCTGCAGAGTGTTTGGGTATTCAAACTAAATCGTCGTTCTTTTACAGGAGCTGGAAACAAATATCGAACCGACTGTTGGTCGTCTTGAGTCGGTCCATGAGCAACTTCTGAGGTTAGGTAACGCGGAGGGTAAAATGAAGGCCGTTCAGTCGTCCACCGCAGTTCCAGATACACAATTAACGGATCTCTTGAAATCATCACAAGGAATTTTCCATCAAACTTTTGAAGAATATCTCAAGATTTGGGAACTCATTCCTGAAAGGGCTGATACTGAAGAAATCCATCAACTGTGGCAAAATTACTTACGCCAGTGCCAAAGATATTTAGAAGAGCCAGTACCGTTTACTCGAGAGCAGTTAATTGAAGATGCAAGTCTTTGCAAAGTTCATCATAGTATTATTTCCGGCCAAAATAGAAGCCTCTCTCCTATCCTTGAACAACAAGCAGTTAACTTTGAATCTTTACGAAAGTTATACCAGGACGTTGAAACCAAGCTTTTGCAGCGTCAACAACAAATCCAGTCCAGGCTTGATACGTGGAAGAACTACAAGAAGTCTCAAGAATCGCTGTCCGTATGGCTTCGACACATGGAGAAAGAGAAACGAGCTTTGGAACTTCCATTCCTTCAACTCAAGCGTTTGCCAGCTGTAAAAACTCAAATAGAGGTAGCTTAATTGATTTTTGTATTAATCGAATATTTCCAGTTCAGGTTTGAAGTTTACTGGGTATTTACTAACGATAACCTGCATTAATAATTTACAGGCCTTGATTGACCGCCTTCAACGTGGAGATGAGCTTTTGGTAGACCTCAAAACCCAAAACATGCAGCTTTTACCCCACTGTCCTCCAGATATGAAATCCCAACTATCTCAGGAGTTTTCATCTTTTAATTCTCGATTATGTAATCTTCAAGCTTCTCTTAAAACATGGTTGGATCATGTCAACCGACTATTACATATGAATCAAGCAGGCCAGGTCAAATTCCTACAAATCCTTCAGGGAATTAGTGGTATAAGAGAACGAATGGTGGAGGAAAAGTTGCCAACAACGTTTTCAGATATGAAGCATTACGTAAAGACTATTGAGGTAAATGAAAGCTCATTAGTTATACAATTTTGCGTATTAAATAAATGAACGATGCATATATCATTTGTGTGCTTTACAGAAACTCCACAAAGAAGCTAGTGGGTTATCGGGCGACCTAGAAGAGGCACGAAACTGTATTGAAGAAATGAAATCTGCTATAAGTCCTGCGGATTCTAGAATGCTTAATCAAAAAATCTGGTCTCTAACACAACAGCATGTCGATCTTATGGCTGATTTAGTTCAGCGTAAGGCCGATGCAGATGAAAAACTTGATCTTCTTCCCATGTTTGATACAAAGTAAAGAAATTATTCTTATTTTGACTTGGCGATAATAAGGCTGTTAGATTATAAACTTAATGGGTTTTGGTTACAGATGCAAGAATTGGCTTCTTTGGGTAAAAGAAATGAAGGAGAATTTCGAAAGACCGGCATGTCAAAACCTGGATGATTATGCTTCATGGTTGGAGAGAGAAGCTCACACAGAAATTAATATGAAATATGGAACTTATGAATGGATTCAGAATACAGGAGAAAGTTTGGCACAAATGACGGCTGGAAAGGAGAGAAAAGAGTTGGTACGTGTAATTAAGGAGGTAAAGCTTAAATGGTTAGAGATCAGTGACATGCTGGAACAGAGGAGAGAAAAAGTCAACCATTTACTGCAGGTCCGTGGATTGCACAATAATTTCTACCTGAATCGAAATCCAATTGTACTGAGTTGTTTCCTCACTGAATATTTTGTTATTGTTATTATTATAGGTTCTTGTTCAACTAGACAGTCGGTACAGAGATTCTATTAAGAAAGTCAAAGACCTTGATGCATTTTTGAAGGCCCCAGTTTCTTTCCAAAAATGTACTCCTGAAGAGATATCTAAGGCTGTTCATCAACATGAGGTAGCCAATCGGTCAATACCTTTTTTAATCCTTTAGCTAGGACCGATGTTAAATAAATATGATCATTCTTAGGTCGAGCAGCAAAAACTAAACAATGAAAGCTGTGAAATAAATGAGATTCTGAACCTAAGTGATGTTGGAGCAACAGACTGTGATGATCTTAGAATGTATGAAGATGCTCAACAATTGAGAAGAAAATTCGAAATTTTAGATGATACGTATGTTCCCTTATCAAACTGATAGCCAATAATTGTTTAAGTGGGGCAATGCAATTATCCTATCGTTAATTTATTTATTTGCAGATGGAAACAATTAATTACAAATTTCAATCATCGAAAAGAATCACTTCTATTATTGCGAGAAAAATACATAGACCTTGAAGAAAAATGCGGCTTCCTAGAATCATTACTAACTCAAGTCGACGAAAATTTGTCAACTATTCAGAACTCACCTACAAATAGCACTGCGGAGTTACAAGCTAGTCTGTGTCATACTCAGGTATACATACAAAAATATGGATTCAATATGTTTCGATTTGAAACGGTTTTATTAAGTTTATTTTATTTGTTACTTTCACTTCATAGCAATTGTTGGAGTCACTTCAGGCCCTTTCATCTAAGGTTGAAGATCTTGGAAACGACTATTGCTTTTTGGCTAAGCAAGTGAATTCGAATGACCCTGGAACATTAAGTCTTCGTGTAAAAAATGTAATGTATAACTGGCGCGTTCTTATTGGGCGATGTCATACAATGCTAGACACGACACAAAAGGATATTCTTCAAAAGCATTTCATCTCAGCCTACGATGAAGCGGAGGACTTATTTCAAAATCTTTGCAAACAGGTTTGTTTATAGGTATTTGATGGAGAACAATGATTGTTCTATTCGATTATTAAGTGTGTTTAATGCCTTACAGGCTGAAGACCTTAAATCAGAGTCAGCCACCGATGATCCGGCAATCCTAAACGAAAATTTAGACCAGTTGCGAATTCAACTTGGAGACGGAGCGGAATTAGAAACAAATGTACATCGATTAGGAAATATATTGTTGGAATCTGATTCCAATCAAAAATCCAATGTGAAGGATAAACGGGGGAAAATCAGGGCTCTGAAATCTTTGCTTAACAACATGCTGTCTAGCATATCTGAGGAAATACAATCGAAAATGGAAGAAATTGATTCCTGTGTACAAGTTGACACACTGTCTGGTGAACATGACGCTGAAATTCAAGTTGAAACATTATCAGTCCAAGAGATATCCCTGGCTTATGCTGCAGCACCTAGCATAACCGTTTCCCAAACTGAAGAGGAATCATCCAGTGTTTCTACTCTCACGAGACAAGATATCTACTTGCAAGAGTTGTTAAAGGCAATTCTTGACAGCCGCACAAATATGGATATCATGCAAAAACTTCTAAGTGAAACCCCGAGAGCAGATTCTTATGAAAATGTGGTAAGTGTGAACTTATTACTATGTAGTAATCAACCATTGTACATATATATTTTTATCTCGCCTAATGTGTAATTACATTTTTCACAGGTAAAAACCTTAGCAATCACTCAGTCTCTTGTCGACCATGTTAATCATCTCCACCGTTTATTGGTGGACGAACACAGCGTTTCCTCTAAAGATGCAAAATCAAAAGAAGTTACAAACCTTCAAAAAAGATTGAAAAAACTTGAAGATGAAGCTAGACAGTTTGGACGGAGAATCCGCGAATCCAGGTAAGAAGATATTAATCCGTATTTCAGTATTTAAAAAATTCTAAGTTGTTTTAACACCAATATTGTTAATTGTTTCAGTCCTACAAAGAAGGAAGTGTCATGTCCCGTCTGTTCCCCAGCCCAGAGAGGAGCGTGGGACAGCACCCTTTGGCGTCTCGAGCAGTGGCTCACACATGCTGAAAGCAAATTAAAGATTTCCATGAAAAGTAGGCCCCCTGCCGATTTGGAACACCTAGAGGATGCTATCTTGAAGCACAGGGAATTAGTACTTGATTTGGATAGCCACCGAAGCCTAGTCCACTCGTTGACAATTGTTTTATCTCATTTGAATGAACATGGCGAAACTTCGACAATGGGTGCGGTCGAGCTTGAGAAACTTAAAGAACGATTAAGTAAGGCCTTGGATCTGTGGAAGAAAGTTTGTCATAATACTGCGATATGGCAAGCAAGACTGCAGATCGCACTCATTGAAAATTCCGACTTCCATTTAACGATCCAAGAGTATGAAGATTTAATAACGTCAATCCAAACAAAAATTCAAGAACTTGAACCGGTGGATCTGTCGAGCTCTCGAGATACAATTATTTTAAAGTGGAGGAAATTTGCTGTGAGTTAAATTTATTGCCAATACATTTTACGAGTTATACGGTTGGGGGGTTAAATTCTGATTTATAAACATGTTTTTGTAATTATTTAGAGCATGAGAGATAAATTGGTTCGAACTGAACCGGAAATAACAACGCTCTTGCAGACTGCTGAACAACTTTTTGTCAATGCTACGGCAATTGAAAATGAAGGTACATTCCGCCCAGCCCTAAGCTCATCAGACAAGGATATTTTCGTAACTCCGGAATGCTCTCAAGTTTTGGAGAGAATCTCTACTTTAAATCATCAATTGAAAGCTTTACAAAAAGTCTGTGATGCATATGTAAAACACTTGAGTGAATTTATGAAAGAGAGCGCCGACGGACTCGAAGAAGGAAGCAGTCAATCTTCTATGGTCCTAAACCTTTCTGAACAGGTACGATTTGATTGATTTTATTTTTATTTTTCAAACGACACCAATTAACCAGCTGACTTTTACTAACGGAAAAACAAGTTCTCAAACAACTTGACAAGACTATGATTTATTTTGCTCTGTATACGCTTTCTTAGATCCAAAAGCATTTGACAGCATTTTTTAAATCGTATTTAGATATTCGAGCGTTCGGGCCGCTCAAGTCCTGCTCTAGCACGAAGTGCTACACCGCAGCCAAGCACATCCCTCGACAAGTAACTTTCAGTTTTTATTTTTGCTAACACCTTTATTATTATTTTATTGCACATTTTCGTAATTCTTTAATTTAATAAGGTATTGAGTTGAAACTAACATTGGTAATTTACAAAACTTTAGTGAACAAGGTGATGGATCAGCCTTAGTCCGAAGTGGTCGATTCCTTGTGCGAGTCGTGAGGGCATCAATTCCTATCCAAGCTCTGATTTTATTATTACTGGGGGCCGCGACTCTCATCCCATATGGAGAAGAAGATTACTTATGCACGCTGAGAAACAATTTCCAACATTCTTTAGAACCGATGCTCCATTACCCGGACGGACCGCCACCCTTGTAATCTCAATATCACAACTCCGTAGAAATTCGAAATCGAAACTCCACTTATGGTGCTCTAGTTTTATAATAGTATCTGTAACTTACAAAAGTATGAAAATATTCTGTCGTCATAATCGAAAATTGTTTTAGATAAACAGCTGAGTACCTTTTCCTTTAATCATTAGTGCTAGTACACGAAGTTTTACGAAATAGTAATGTTTACGGTGATATTTTTTAATAAACTTTTCGTAGTCAATAACTCTTGATTTTTGTTGCTCGTAGTCGCTTGATAGAGTCTATTTGTGTAGTTAAGTAAATATAAATATTAGGAACAGATGTACTGTCTAACCAAGTTTAATTTTGGAAGGTTGATCCTGTGATCTATGTGGTTGTCAGCTGTAGAATATTAAGGCTTAGAAACACCGGGTCCCCCGGTCCAGTTGCCTTCGTCCGGAAACAATTACATACTGTTATAGTGATTGGAAACTCGGTGCCCACTTATGATGTGAATTCTTGTCACTTAATCTCGAAAACGAACTCTGTACGATTCACGATCCAAACTTTAACTTATCTCCCGTCCCTTTCCCCAACTTGGTATTGCACTACAAGTTTATGTTATGTTGAGGAAAATGTAAACCCATCGGGTAAACTGAAATTAATTACGGGAGAAAGAATTCAGCCGAATGCGAAATTCATGTGCAGTTATTTTTATGATGTATATACCTAATATGCAATGCAAATCGTCGCCGATTCCGGTAATGGTATGCTATTATCAATCAGCGACATGAAGTTAGGAAAAATACTCTAAAACAAATAAATCGTCACTCTGAAGTCTTCTTAGTAAATTAAAACATAGTTTATAAGTAGTCTGTATTAATAATTCTATGCATTTCCAAACTCAAAATTTATAGTAAGATGGTCTTGTTTCAAGGAATAAAAGTAGGTAATAAATAAATAAAATATATTGATGAAAAAAAATGTTTTAAAGAGATGGCATCGTAACTTGGATTGCATTTACTTTCAACAAACTCGGACCATTGTAGCCGAAAGGGGGTCATGAAGCAATCACTAAAGCTGACATTGACAGTTGACACTACATGACAGTTAGGCAATAATTTACAACCAAAGAAGAAGACCAGAACTCATGAAGTTGTTAAGTAGTGTTAACAAGATGATCTTTACCGCGAATGGTGTTGGATCGGATAAAGTCAGAGTTTAGGAAATGTGTCACATATGTCACCTGGATCCTCGTAGCTA
>JAQFZA010000690.1:0-14448 GCA_034695115.1 Desoria olivacea | reverse complement strand
GTAAATACTTGGTTGACGGTTGACGGTGGTTATCCAGAATACTACAGGAAATTTAATTTCCAAAATGTTTTCCACAAAATATTAATTCATTTTAACTAAAACTAATACACAAATTAGGGACCGTCTGTTAAAGACGATTTACATTTTCAATCCTTTTCACTTACAATTAGACAAGCTCATTCAATTCTTCGTCGAAAACATAAAATTACAAGCAATTCTTACAAAAGTTAAATTGGCTCTGGAAGTGAAACACAGGGTACACGACACGACATACCATACAAATACTTCAAGTTAAAAGTTATCCCAGCTCCATATTTGTATGATCTTCTAAACAAAAAATTTCGAATCGTACCGTCCATCCCAAAAAATGTTCGGGGTCGCCCGGTTTCTCGTCTTCAATCAATTTCAAATTTTGGACAGGAATAGCTGCAGTGTGTCCTAATTCATCTATCTTCTTGGTAAAATAGTACTGCATGGAATGAACAGGTATCATAGGGAAGATTATCCGTTTCTGAAAACATCCCAGAAAATCCCTCTGAAAACTGGTATTCAAATAAGTCTAAATTAATTGAAAGCTATCCCACCTCTGGCTTATGTTGATCACTGCTGAAGGTTACAGTAAACCCATACTTAGTTGCATCGGTTGCATCCGATTCCATTCCAAGCAAAGTCATACCGGCTATAAAAATGCCTCCCTCAGTAGTGTAGTGCAGCATGAAAGTCAGACCATTAATCTCCACGTATTTAGTTTTCCAACTACTGCATTCTGTATCAAAGAGAATTAAACATGCTTACAGTTGGCTTGACCTCTATAGAAAAATAAAAAGTAAAATCACTGCCCGATAGGCCCAATCAGCAATTAAAGGTCATGAACAGCTGAAAGATGTTTTTGTGAATTGACAAGAGTTGTTGATTGTGTTGGTTCTAAATAACTAATTACAATTTTGTGTACATTTGACAAACGAACTTTGTCATTTTTTTCATTTACCAAACTAACTTACCTTTTTGCCAAATACACTTCATAATTTTTCTGTCCAATTTGGTAAAACGGAGTTTCTTGCCAAACGGACCAATTAATATTTCATATGATTCAACAGCTTCGTACTACATCATTGTTCATAATTGATGATGATACTTTACCTGCATCGGCCTTGCTCTCCGTTTCATATTGTTCTGTTGTCAATGTCAACTCCCTAGTAATCGTACCCAGCAGACCTTTTTGTAAATTGGTAGAACTCGAAGGCAAGACCAAATCCGCCTGAAGAATATCGACCCAATGTTTGAGGAGATCTTTTGGGTGGTACGATTGGTGGTCACAACCCTCCTCTTGGCATTCGATTGGCCTAAAAGGAGAATTTGTATGTACTTACAATTAGTTTAGTTGTACAAATATTTGTAAGTACATAATGACAAAAAACCCAACCAAGCAAGTCATTAACAAACCTGAAGTCACAGGAATCTGCCAAGTGGGTCTTCATCTCCGACGGTGGGACAAGTAGAGTACAGCCGTGTTGGGAATTACGACATGGGACGACAACCCCCTCCGCCTTTAGCACCCGCTCCACAAAGTCATTGACCATCAGATTATCCGCTTGACATGTGGGGCAGATCTTCGTCTTCTCCTCACAGATCCCACAGACAAGGTGACCGTTTCGGCAGGTGTGAATGGGACTCGCTGCAAAATCTAGACATACTGGGCACTCCAAGTGTGTGTTAAAGTCAATTTTTGGCACGTTTTCAAACACCGACATTTTCGATTATGATTTCTTAAACTTGTTAGAAGCAGTTAAATCTGAAATGTAGGAATCGGAAGCCACGAAAAAAGGAGCAATGAAGCAGCTAGACTGAACTTAGTTCGACAAGACGGCTTAAAAATGCAATGAGGATAGGAATGAACTTTGTTTCAAAAATAAAATATCTAAAAAAAACCGACGAAGACTGTGAGCTTAAAAGTGCAATGAGAGGAATGATCCATATTTTGTGATAAGATAAGAAATAAGAACAAAACTCCAGAATCCAAGGTTGAGGTATAGACGGCTGAAAATGGTCTGCATATCCACCTGTGATTTGAATGGTTGGAGTCCGTACTGGCTGGCTGTACTCATTAACCATTCAGATTAAGGTACAAATTCTAATATTCCTTCAAAACATATTGAACTTATTCTGTAGTCATTCTAAGCCGTGGCAATACGGTATCAACATAATGATAGAATTTCCCTTCACATTGTCAAACTTTATATCGACGACTCGCTTAAATGGCAAAATCTGTAAAGAGGGACCCATGTAGCAACAATTCTACAGATAGTCCCGAGCTGAACCTGATGTTTTATCGCCCAAAAATAAATTTAGTTCTGAACCTGTGAAGGTTAAAATCGTTAGGTTGTGATGGCTTCGCCCCATTTCTTTGCATATTGTACCGTATTATTCACATCTAACATTTCACCTGAAGAATAAATCCAGAATATTATATTCATTGAACTACCTACAGAGATAAAATAATTGACCAATTAGTCCAGGAGACAATGTAACATTTATAGCGTCTTGGCTTGAGAGTCGATGCAACTGATATAATATGGTGCACTGTGCATATTTTCCCTGAGTTGAGACAATGACCCGCAAAGAATGATTCTGAGTAAGTTCACTTTTTTAATGTCTCGAAATTAAATCATTACAGAAATTGGTTACAAATGATGCATTTCACACATACATACACGCATACTTAACAGCTTCTTTGAACGTTGAAGCTAAAAATGAAACAGTATTGAGTTTAGTCGGTAATGAAGGATCAAAGTTGAGTGTATTCTTACTGCATGTGACATAGAAACAGAATTACGTAAACAATCAATCAGTATACTTCAGAAACGGACCAAAAAATTGGAAAAACATCCAAAATGTTTTCGAAACCCAATGATGTCTTACACACTTCAAATTAAAGCAAAGAGGAAGGGTCACTGTTGTATAAAGTGATGATTTCCAATTTGAATCCTAACTTATCATTCCCCAAAAATTAGTCAAACCCCTAAATTACTGAGCTTGAAGTTTAAACTTAAAATGACATTACACACAAAATCACATTATTTGAAATACTTTTGAACAAAGATTCTGGCTTTGGAAATGGAACAGCAAATCCAGACTGTTGTATCGCATTTTAAATATTTAGCTTTCAAGGATTAGGGACATACGAAACACTTCAATTCACAAATTACTCCAGGTTATATTTGAAGGGTCCGCAACGCTAAAAATATCAAATCGTACGCTCCATTCCAAATATGTTTCAGGGTGGCTCGGTTTCTCGTCTTGAATCAATTTCAAATTTTTGACAGTAATCGCCGCAGTGTGTCCTAGATCATCTATTTTGTTGGGACAAGAGTACTGTAGAGAATGAATTGGGATCCTTGGAAAAATCATCCGTTTCTGAAAATTACATTCCAGGTTCCTTTAACAACATTTGTTCAAATGAATCAAAAGTTGAAAGTTTACCATACCTCTGGCTTATCTTGAAAACTACTGAGAGTTGCAACGAATCCGTATTTATTTGCATCCGACTCCATTCCAATCAAAGTTACCCATGCTTTAAAAGTGCCCCCCTCGCAGACGCAGTGTGTCATGTAAGTACGGCCATCAATCTTCACATATCCAACTTCCCAATCAGCTAGTCCTATGCATAAAATATCCAACTTAGGTACTTAATATAATGTGATAACGATGAGCTACATCTATTATAATGATGACCTTACTTACCCGCATTGGCCCTGCAGTCACTTTTGTAGTCTTCCTCTGATAATGCCAACCGCTTAGTGGAGGTAACCAGCGGCCCTTTTTGTAAAAAATTAGGGCTCCAAGGCGACATCAAATGGTCCTGAACAATATCGTGAAAGTCCACCCAATGCTGGAACAGGTCATTCGGGTGATACGAATTTCGGTTGCAAACTTTTCTTCTTTCGCAGCATTTGATTGGCCTTAAATGATAAATCATCGGTAACTAATTAGTTAGTTTTTTTAATGATTAAGATGCCGAAATACTGGTGAGCAAAAGTGAATTAACAAACCTGAAGTCACAGGAATCTGCCAAGTGGGTCTTCATCTCCGACGGTGGGACAAGAAGAGTACATCCATGATGGGAGTTCCGACATGGGACGACGACCCCCTCCGCCTGAAGTACCCGTTCAACGAAGTCATTGACCATCAGATTATCCGCTTGACATGTTGGACAGATCTTCGTCTTCTCCTCACAGATCCCACAGATAAGGTGGCCGTTTTTGCAGGTGTGAATGGGACTCGCTGCAAAATCTAGACAAACAGGGCACTTCAAGTGTGTGTTAAAGTCAATTTTTGGCACGGTTTCAAGCATCGACATTTTGTTATTTAATATCTTCAAATATTTTAGACAGTTAAATCTGAAATTCAGGAATCGGTGACCGCGAAATGAGGGATGAAGCAAGGAGCGGGATAAAAACGTGTTTATATGATGATGATTTCTTAAACTTGTTAGAAACAGCTAAATTTGAAATGTAGGAATCGGAAATCCCGAGGAAAAGAGGATGAGCTAGTTAAACTGAATTTAGTTCGGCAAGACGGCTTAAAAATGCAATGTTATTTCAAAAAAAATTAAAAAACACGACGAAGACTTTTAAATATTTTAGGATGAAAAATACGAATGTTGTATAGCTTTGTAGCTAAATATGAAAGAAGTGGAACGACTCGGACCGAAATGAACTGGGGTGAGGTAAATATTGCAATGGGGATAGGATGATAGGAATGACGAATGACCCTTATTTTGTTATAAGGTAAGATAACAATTCCAGAAACCAAGGTTGAGGTACGAAGGGATGTAAATACAGGTACATCCGATTGGAATGGTTTGATCTTGCATGCATTAACAGAGGTAGTTCATTCTTAGCCTCCACAAATGCAGTAAGTACACATATCCATCATATGAGAACAGATTACCAAGGGTCAAGTTGAAGGCTTTGTAGAACTGAGAAATATAAAATGTTTAAGCTACAAAATGAATGGGACATAAAGCTTTTAGTTCGTCTGTCTTCAACAAAGCAGTGAGGATATGAATAATTGTAACATAATGGTAGGAGATAAGAAGTCCAAACAAATGTCCAGACTGCAGGTTGCCGAATGAATGGATGTAAATTAGTATTGGAACTGGAGGCATTGCATAGGTGGTTAGTAAGTGCCATTTGAATGTTTTAGTTTTAGTCCTGCATTAGAGATAGTAGAATTCGATTTCTCACAATTTGTAATAATGTACATATGTACTTCTTCTACAGACATGATGGACAGTTAATCAGGATATTTTCATAGTGCGTTTTATAAATAGGATAGGATGAAACATTCCGTTCCGGCTAATTGGCCATTAAATCTTGCCATAATTTATGTTATGCACTACGCTAATGTGCTCTTAAAATTTGTTATGAATTTACTTTATGAAATCATCGCACCTGAAGTCACACGAATCTTTCAAGTGGGTCTTCACCTCGGACGGTGTTACAAGGAGAGTACATCCATGCTGGGAATTCCGACATGGAACGACAATACCCTCCGCCTTAAGTACCCGCTCCACAAAGTCATTGACCATCAGATTATCCGCTTGACATATTGGAAAGATCTTCGTCTTCTCCTCACAGATTCCGCAGACAAGGTGGCCGTTTTTGCAGGTGTGAATGGGACTCGCTGCGAAGTCCAAACAAACTGGGCATTCCAAGTATGCGTTCAGTACAATATTTGGCACGTTTTCAGACTCCGACATTTTCGAGAAAGATTTCTTTAAATTTTTTAGAAGCAGGGGCATCTTAAAGTGAGAAATTGAAGACTGTGAAATGAAGACTGATGCAGAAATTGGGCCGAACTGTGATTAAAGATGATTTTTCCGAAATTGTAATAGAGCGAGAGATCCAGACTTTCCACTCTGAGAAAGTACAAAATGTTGAGTATGGATGAATGAACAGGACAGATTGAACTCAGGGTTGAAGTTAGTTTGGCTGTCTTCAATAAATCAATGAGGATGGCAATGATCTGAGATAAGATAAGAAATCGAATCCAATCTTCATGATACAAGTTTGTGGTCTGAAGGAAGGGATGTAAAAATTGGCATTTGTTAGAAACAACTAAATCTGAAATTCAGAAATCAGACCATGAAGGGATGAGAAATTAAGGAGCTATATTGAATTTCGTTTGGCAGGATGTCTTTGAAATGTAAATGCAATGAAGCTGAAAATAATTATAAAATCTGGAGGAATTTTCAACGTTTTTGGACACTTGGAGAAATTTGAGGATGAAAAGTATGAGAATTTTATTGTTTTGGAGCTACAAATGAAAAGTCGGTTCCAATACATGAACTTGGGTGAGTTTAAATGGACAATGAGGCTGGCTAACAAATACCGACCCTTATTGTATGATAAGATAAAAAATAAGAACGAAACTACAGATTCCAAGGTTGAGGTTTGAAAGGATGTAAATTGTCGGCAGGTGGGATTTGAATGGTCTGAACCTGCATGCATTAAGAGTACAGATTGTGTTACAAATTTCAATATTCCTTCAAGAGATATTCACATTCGGTAGCATTTCAGTATGTAAATGCAAAATTGTAGGATATCTCCTTCCTTGATCTTAATGTATAAATACAGTCAACATCGGTTATGTCAAGTGGGGCTTGCTTAAATGGGAGAATCAGGGAAGAGGGCCTTATGTATGATTGCACTACCGTATTTATGTCACTCTAAAGTTACCGTAAAATACTTCTATATAACTCTGTTGATTCGTATCGTAAAAAAAAAATTAAACTGAAAATAACAGGACAATTGTTTCAAATAATGAAATAAAAATTACTTTACGTTGAAAGTTGAACAGAAACTACAGAATAAGGCATAGGTAACTAGTTACTTATGCCAGTTACTAGAATTATTAGGAACATCCAACGGTATACACGAAATTTATCAATTGACAAACTATTCCAGTTCCATACTTGTAGCAGTTTCAACACTGAAAATATCAAATCGTACGCTCCATTCCAATGCATTTTTGGGGTCGCTGGGTTTCTCATCCTGAATTGATTTTAAACTTTGAACACCAACAGCCAGCGTGTGTCCTAGATCATCGACCTTCTTCGAAAAGTAGTACTGTACAGAATGAATAGGGATTCTTGGAAATGTCATCCGTTTCTGAAATTATGCGAAGAAATTCCTTTGAAAAATGTATTGAAATCAAACTAAATTAGTTAAAAATGTATCCCACCTCTGGATTATCTTGATAACTACTGAGGGTTGTGACGAAGCCGTATTTAGTTGCATCCGATTCCATTCCAAGCAAAGTTACACAAGCTCTGAAAATGCCACCCTCGCTAGCGCAGTGCAGCATGAAAGTACGGCCATCAATCTCCTTCTCAATATATCCAATCGTCCAACTTATGCGTCCTGCATCACACAGATTTAAACTTAGTTCATATCCAGTTCACACTTTAGTACTTTGCAATGATGTACTACAGATGAGCTATATCCATGATAATCATGACCTCACCTGCATCGGCCCTGCAGTTCCTTTGGTATTCTTCTTCTGTCAAATCTAAGTGCCTGGTGACGGTACCCAGGAGACCTTTTGATGAGGTGGAGCTCGAAGGTAAGATCAAATTTTCCTGATCAGCGAAGTGAATATCGATCCAATGCTGTAACAGCGCTTTTGGGTGGTACGATTTTTGGTCACACATTTCCCCTCCATGGCATTGGATTGGCCTACAATTCCAAAAAACGTAATTAGTTGAGTTAGTGAAAAATGTAATTCTGAAGCCGAAAAAAAGGCTGTGCAACCAAGTTAATTAACAAACCTGAAGTCACAGGAATCTGCCAAGTGGGTCTTCATCTCCGACGGGGGGACAAGAAGAGTACAGCCATGATGGGAATTCCGACATGGGACGACAACCCCCTCCGCCTTTAGCACTCGTTCCACAAAGTCATTGACCAACAGATTATCCGCTTGACATGTTGGACAGATCTTCGTCTTCTCCTCACAGATCCCGCAGACAAGGTGGCCGTTTTTGCAGGTGTGAATGGGACTCGCTGCAAAATCTAGACAAACTGGGCACTCCAAGTGTGTGTTAAAGTCAATTTTTGGAACATTTTCAATCACCGACATTTTCGCTTATGATTCCTTAAACTTGTTAGAAACAGCTAAATATGAAACGTAGGATTCGGAAACCACGAATAGTTGAGGAATGAAGGAGGTAGACGGCAACGACAGAAGACTTGGAGCTATTTCTGGATGCAAAAAAGGTGTATAACTTTGTGGCTAAATGAAAGAAATATCCGAAGTTAACTTGGGCGAGTTCAAAAGTGCAATGAGAGGAATGACCGTTATTTTGTGATAAGATAAGAAATTAGAACAAAACCCCAGACTCCAAGGTGGAAGTACAGAGGGATGGAAATGATCTGCATAGATATAGGTACCTGTCTGTGATTTGAATGGTTTGAGCCTACATTTACTAACCATTCAGATTAGGTTACAAATTCCAATATTCCTTCAAAACATAATATTATTCTTGTTCGGTAGTCATTCTTAGCCACATCAATATGGTATAGATACAATGATAGGATTTTCCGTCCCCTTGTCTAGCTGTATATTGGCGACTTGCTTGATTAGCAAACTCTGTGAAGAGAGACATATTTATGATTGCGCTATCGTACCTTACCTTTTCACTGCCAGACCACAACATACGATTGTAATTTAATTACACTGACAATTCGGGGCCAAAATAAAAATACGTTTGTTAATTGACAAACTACAAAATACAAATAGGATTCCTGGAACTGGTTAAATACAAAACAGCTTCATTGTTAGCTTCGAAATACAAAGTACTTGCACTTAAAATAATTCAAATGACCAATTATTTGTAAATACTTTCCTAACGGTGGTTATCCAGCATAAATGCGTGCTAAAACAAAAAGGAAGTGAACCAAACTGTTGAAAATGTTTTCGACGACAAATGATTTTATACAAAGAGTAAGGGACCGTCATAGGGACCGTACACCTACCTACTTAAAGTTGATGTATGAATTTTGATTCCTAAATATTCTTTCGTTTTACAACAAAGTAATCACACTCTGATTCGTTGGAAATCAATAAACTTGAATACTTAAATTACAAGAACATTGTTTGAAATAAATCCAGAGGTTTCTAAATACCATTTCAGAATTAATTAGCAACATATCAGATCACAAATTACTCCAACTCCACATTTGGAGGATTCTCAACCTCAACACTAAAAATATCAAATCGTACCCTCCATTCCAATACATTTTTTGGGTCATACAGTTTCTCGTCTTGAATCAATTTCAAATTGTTGACGCCAACAGTCACAGTGTGTCCTAAATTATCCATCTTCTTGTTGCAATAATATTGTAGACAATGCACAGGGATCATGGGGAAGATTATCCGTTTCTGAAAACATTTCCAAACATTTCTTTAAAAGCTGCTATTAAAATCAATCAAAATTAGGAGAAAGTATTCCCACCTCTGGCTTATCTTGATAACTGCTGAGGGTTGCAGCGAATCCGTATTTAATTGCATCCGATTCCGTTCCAAGCAAAGTTACCCAAGCTTTAAAGGTGCCTCCGTTGAAAATACAGTGTAGAAAGAAAATGCGGCCATCAATCTGTACATATTGGAGCTTCCAAGACGTGAGTCCTGAATCATACCGATTGAAACCCATTTAATTTCATACATGCATAAAATATTCTATTGAGTATTGCAGTGTATTATGAATAGATAATGTCCTTCATAGTTCAAGCTTACCTGCGTCGGTCCTGCAGTAACTTTGATAGTCTCGTTTTGACGATAGCTGCTTAGTGGTAGTGCCCAGTAAACCTTTTGCTGAAATTGTAGAGTTCAAAGGCAAGATTAAGGTCTTCTTAACAATATGGTGAATGTCCTCCCAATGCTTGAATAGCTCTTTCGGGTGGTACGACTTTCCGTCGCACATGTCTCTTGTTTCGTGGCATTCAATTTGACTAAAAAATTGAATTTTAGATTGTCTGTAATTAGTTGACTTACTATATAAATACCTAATGATGCTGGATGGAAAAAATCAAAACGGGATTGAGGAACAAATGAATTAACAAACCTGAAATCGCACGAATCTGCCAAGTGGGCCTTCATCTCCGACGGTGGGACTAGGAGAGTACATCCATGTTCAGAATTCCGACAGGGGACGACAACCCCCTCCGCCTTTAGCACTCTCTCCACAAAGTCATTGACCATCAGATTACCTGCTTGACATGTTGGGCAGACCTTCGTCTTCTCCTTGCAGATTCCACAAACAATGTGGCCGTTTTTGCAGGTGTGAATGGGACTCGCTGCAAAATCTAGACAAACTGGGCACTCCAAGTGTGTGTTAAAGTCAATTTTTGGCACGTTTTCAATCACCGACATTTTCGCTTATGATTTCTTAAACTTGTTAGAAGCCGTAAAATCTGAAATGTAGGAATTGGAGACCACGAAAAGATGAGGAATGAAGCAGCTAGACTGAACTTAGTTCAGCAAGACGGCTTAAAAATGCAATGAGTATTTGAATGAACTTTGTTTCAAATATAAAATATCTAAAAAAAAACACGACGAAGACTGTGAGCTTAAGTGCAATGAGAGGAATGACTGTTATTTTGTGATAAGATAAGAAATTATATCAAAACCCCAGAATCCAAGGTTGAGGTAAAGCAGGGCCGAAAATGGTCTGCATAGCCACCTGTGATTTGAATGGTTGGAGTCTGTACTGGCTGGCTGTACTCATTAACCATTCAGATTAAGTTACAAACTCTAATATTCCTTAAAAACATAATATTGTTCATTCTAAGCCGTGGCAATACGGTATAGACATCATGTTAGAATTTCCCGTCCCATTGTCTAACTGTATATCGGCGACTCGCTTAAATGGCAAAATCTGTAAAGAGGGACTCATTTAGTAACATTAATACAGATAGTTCCGAGCTGAATCTGATGTTTTATCGCTTTATTGGTCTGCGACCTTCAAAAAATAAATTGAGTTCTGAACCTATGAAGGTTCAAATCGTTAGGTTGTGATGGCTTCGCCCCATTTCTTTGTATATTTTGCCATATTATTCGCATCTAAAATTTCACCTGAAGAATAAATCGAGAATATTATAGTCATTGAACTACCTACAGAGATGAAATAATTTACCAATTAGTACAAGGGACAAGGTAACATTTATAGCGTCTTGGCTTGTGAGTCGATGCAACTGATATACGGTGCACTTTTGTGCATATTTTCCCTGAGCTGAGACAATTGACCTGAAATGAATGATTCTGAATAAGTTCACTTTTTTAATGTCTTGAAATTAAATCATTGCAGAAATTGATTACAAATGATGCATGTCACACATACATGCATACTTAATAGCTTCTTTGAAGGTTGAAGCTATAAATGAAACACTAGTATATTAAGTTTGTGACTGTTTAGAATTAGTCGGTAATGAAGGATCAAAGTTGAGTGTGTTCTTACTGCATGTGACATAGAAACAGAATTACGTAAACAATCAATCAGTATACTTCAGAAACGGACCAAAAAATTGGAAAAACATCCAAAATGTTTTCGAAACCCAATGATTTCTTACACACTTAAAATTAAAGCAAAGAGGAAGTGTCACTGTTGTATAAAGTGATGATTTCCAATTTGAATCCTAACTTATCATTCACCAAAAATTAGTCAAACCCCTAAATCACTGAGCTTGAAGTTTAAACTTAAAATGACATTGCACACAAAATCACATTCTTTGAAATACTTTTGAACAAAGATTCTGGCTTTGGAAATGGAACAGCAAATCCAGACTGTTGTATCCCATTTTAAATATTTAGCTTTCAAGGATTAGGGACATATACGAAACATTTCAATTCACAAATTACTTCAGGATATATTTGAAGGGTCCTCAACGCTAAAAATGTCAAATCGTACGTTCCATTCCAAATAGTTTTCGGGGCTGTTGGGTTTCTCGTCTTGAATCAATTTCAAACTTTTGACACCAATCGCCGCAGTGTGTCCTAGATCATCTATTTTTTTGGGACAAGAGTACTGTAGAGAATGAATAGGGATCCTTGGAAAAATCATCCGTTTCTGAAAATTAAATTCGAAACTCCTTTAACCATATTTGTTCAAATGAATGAAATTTAGGTGAAGGTTATCTCTGGCTTAACCTCTGGCTTATCTTGATAACTACTAAGGGTTGCAACGAATCCGTATTTATTTGCATCCGACTCCATTCCAATCAAAGTTACCCATGCTTTAAAAGTGCCTCCCTCGCAGATGCAGTGTGTTATGTAAGTACGGCCATCAATCTCTACATATTCAACTTTCCATTTAACTAGTCCTATGCATGAAATATCCAACTTATTGTGATGTTCAGTTAAATACTTTGTAATATAATATGATAACGATGAGCTACATCCATAATAATGATGACCTTACCCGCATTGGCCCTGCAGTCAATTTTGTAGTACTCCTCTGATGATCCCAACCGCATAATGGTAGTGCCCAGTAAACCTTTTGCTGAAATTGTAGAATTCAAAGGCAATATCTCCTGCTTAACAATATGGTGACAGTCCTTCCAATGCTTGAATAGCTCTTTCGGGTGGTACGACTTTCCGTCGCACATTTCCGTTGTCTCCTCGTGGCATTCAATTGGCCTAAAATATTGAATTTTTGATTGTAATTAGTTGAGTTACGGTATGGATACCTAATATTGATGCTGGATGGAAAGAATGAAAATAGGCTTGAGGAACAAATGAATTAACAAACCTGAAATCGCACGAATCTGCCAAGTGGGCCTTCATCTCCGACGGTGGGACCAGGAGAGTACAGCCATGTTGAGAATACCGACATGGGACGACAACCCCCTCCGCCTTTAGCACTCGTTCCACAAAGTCATTGACCATCAGATTATCCGCTTGACATGTTGGGCAGATCTTTATCTTCTCCTCACAGATCCCACAGACAAGGTGACCGTTTCGACAGGTGTGAATGGGACTCGCTGCAAAATCTAGACAAACGGGGCACTCCAAGTGTGTGTTAAAGTCAACTTTTGGAACATTTTCAATCACCGACATTTTCGCTTATGGTTTCTTAAACTTGTTAGAAGCAGCTAAATCTGAAATGTAGGAATCGGAGACCACGAAAGATGAGGAATGAAGCAGCTAGAATCAACAGTTTAACTAGGGTCAAGTTGAAGGCTTTGTAGAACTGAGAAATAGCAAATGTTTAAGCTACAAAATGAATGGGACATAAAGCTTTTAGTTCGTCTGTCTTCAACAAAGCAGTGAGGATGGGAATAATTGTAACATAATGGGATGAGGATGCGATAAGAAGTCCAACCAAATGTCCAGACTGCAGGTTACCGAATGAAGGGATGTAAATAAATATTGGAACTGTCTATAGGCATTGCATATGTGGTTGTTAGTGTCATTTGAATGTTTTAGTCCTGCATTAGAGATAGTAGGATTCGATTTCTCACAAATTGTTATATGTATATATGTACTTCTACAGACATGAAGGACAGTTAATCAGGATATTTTCATAGTGCGTTTTATAAATAGGATAGGATGGGACATTCCGTTCCAGCTAATTGGATATTAAATTAGGTAAATCTTGCCATAATTTATGTTAAGCACTGTAGGTAATTGTAAATATTAAACGCTAGTTTGCTCTTAAAATTTGTTATGAATTTACTTCTTGAAATCATTCGCTGACAAATTATCGCCTATACCAGAGGTACTTATGTATGTCCGCTAGTCCTGAGTCCTGACGACGGACCTCATAAATTCCACTATTCGCTACTACTGCTTGAATCCATGATAGAATAAAACTTGGATTTTTTTTCATCCAGAATCGAAGGTATTTGAAGAAGTCAACAGACTGTGGTTTCTATTAATCATGGTTTGCACAGTACAAACACTGTAATTTCCTCTGCCAACCAGACTTTGTCTATTCATGGGAAAGGATAAGGACGGTAGGATGCACAATTGTCGACCAAATTTAATTTCAAAGGCTCCAAAATGCATGTGTACATAATTTGCTCCTAATTAATTTGTAAATATTGGGCAAAATATAATATGCTTTTGATAAATTGACAGACTGCAAAATTCCTAAACACAAACCAGTTTCCTAGAACTAGCAAAATACAAACTGAAACTTCATTACTAACTTTAAAATACAATTCAGACGGCAAGTTAATTGAAAATACTTATCTAACAGTGGCTATCCAGAATACTAAATGGAGTTAACAAAATTGTCCAAAATGTTTTCGGGAGAAAATTAATTATTTCACACTCGATTAAAATTAAAGCAAAAAGTAAGTGGCTGTCTAACAAAGTCGATATAGGAATTGAATGTTAAACATTAATTACAATTAGTCAGTCCACCCAATTGATTCGTTGAAAATGTTA